>ML779699.1:24063-97672 GCA_009831015.1 Picea engelmannii | reverse complement strand
GAATTTGGGTACTTGATGTGTCAAGACCCAAACTTGCAACTCAGACTTCCGAAGTCCGAAACTTCGAAATGATCTGACGGCCCCAGAAATCTTGATCAACGGTTGATGTTAATCTAGGCTATCCAAAGGATGGCTCCGTCTTGATCGTTATCCCTCTCGCAGCTTCCGCAGATCCAACGATCCCCACTGTTTTTGGATTCTCCTCGAAGAATTTCAACCATCCAAACTTTTCCTCAAAGAACTTCTACTCTGATTCACCTCAGTAATCCTCCTCACTATAACTTGTCCTCTACATGATGATCAAAACCCCTCTTCTTCTCTTCAAAACTTGAAGACGCTAATTCTCCTGAGCTTCCTTTCACTAACTCAAATCTCCTATGAGATTTCTGCACACACTCCTTGCGGAACTCTTCAAATACGTCTAAGTATTTGAATCCTTTGACTCTGTGCAACTCCTTGCGACAGTAGTCTTCAACCCTCTCCTTGGTTGACAAGTTCTGAACTTCCAACCAGTCTGCGCAAACCTTGCACAACTTCTATGCCTGACTTGCACTTTTGTGGGAAATGAGAACAACGATATCCCTCCTGAGCTTTCAGAGATGAACTTTGAACCCATCAATGCACTCCTTGCGGATGCTCCACTGCACTCCTTGCAGGAACTCTTGCTTAGATAGAGAAACAATTGAAGCTTATCCCCTTACTCTCTCTCATACTTCAAATACTTAACATGAAATCATACATTCATATCATAAAAGAAAATGTACAACAGAAAGAGTAAAAAAACCATGAGCATAACATTCAGCATGTATACACAGAAAGCATTAGAACACCATGAGTCTGAATCAAAGCTTCATATATTAATCTCAGAACTTCTGTACGTGGGTTCTTCTACACAGCTCCCTGCTTCTTCTCTTCTCTATGCTCTCTTCTCAATTGATAATGTTGCTAATGTTACAAATGATACAAGATGAGGGTGTCTATATTCGGTTTTCCCTCCTACACTCTAAACTGTCTAATCTACATTTAAATCTACCTACTTACATTAATTATGCATAAATGCCTTCACCTACTACAGATGAGAGCAACCGCTCAAGATTTGTTAACAATATCTAAGTGCGCTTCCTCTTAACTATTACATTAATGTTTCAAAACATTTCAAAAAATGTGTGTTGGTGCTTTTCAGTTGTCTTCTGTCTCCGCGCTTGCTTGCTACTTATGATGCTCCCGCATCAGAAGGAAATTTGGAAGTTGAAGAATTGTTAGATTGGGTATGTACTATGGACAAATAATTGGATTACAAATATATCTAAGAAGATAATATGGTGAAGCATGCAGTGACAAGACTGAAAGTTTATGCAGCGCTATGGTGGGATGAACTGCAAGTCGAATGTAGGAGAAATGGTAAGAAAAAAATTAGAAACTGGGATAGGATGGTAGCCAAGATGAAAGCCAAATTTATCCCAAAGGACTATCAAATCAATTTGTTCAGGAGATTGTAAAACCTGAGACAAAAAATCTTATCAGTGAAGGAGTACACTGAAGAATTTTACATACTGAACATCGGGGCTGGATAGAAAGAAAATGCTAATGAAAATATAGCCAGATATATCAATGGGGTGAGATATGAAATACAAGAGGAGATCATCATGATGTCAGTTAGTACAGTCGAGGATGTTTATCAATAAGCCTTGAAAGATGAAGAGAAATTGGCCAGGAAACAAAGCCAACGAATCAGAGGTAAGGGAACTACCAAAGAGAAATTCCAGAAGCTGAAGCATGAAGATGACAAACAACATAGTCACCATGAGAAAGGTGGAAGTTATAAGGAAGTACAACATGGTGGAAGAAGTTCATTTTCTAGAGGAAGAGGAAGAACCAGAGGAGGCATAGTTAGATGTTATACTTGTGTAAAGAAAGGGCACAAGTCTTGGGAATGTCTGAAGAGAAAGAACGAAGGAGGAGGTGAAGAACACATTGTTGAAGCACAAAATCATGTGGAAGCAGAAGCGACAGAAGGAGGGAAGAACCTCATGATGAGGAAGATTATTATTAAACTAGAGAAGGAACCAGAGGAACCAATTCAGCAAACAAGTCTATTCAGAATTCCTTGCAAGTCGAAAGATAGAGTTTGTGAGGTGATCATAGACAGTGGGAGCACTAACAATTTAGTATCCATGGAGATGGTGGAGAAAATTTCACATCCAAACCCGTACAAGGTATCGTGGTTGTAGAAAGGACATCAAGTAATGGTAAGTCAACAATGCCAAGTTGAATTTAAAATAGGAGGTTGCATATATGAAATATTATGAGATGTAATTCCTATGGATGTCTGTCATATTTTATTGGGGAGACCATGGAAATTCGATATAAAATTTATTCATGATGGGAGAAAGAATACTTATACCCTAGAAATGAATGGTAGGACACATATGTTGTTACCAATAGAATACAAAGAGAAAAAGAGGGAATCTAGTTCAAGTATACTTCTCATGAGTGGGAAGGAACTCTTGAATGAAGTCAAGAAGGACAAAGAAATGCAGTTTGATATAGTGAGGAAGCCTAGAGTTATCATTACAAGTACTTATGTGGAAGATTTTCCTATATAAATCCAGGAACTATTAGAAAACTTTTTTGACATAGTAGTGGATGAGTTACCTCACTCATTGCCACCCATAAGGAGTATAAGACATCATATGGACCTTATTCCAGGAGCTATTTTACCAAAAAAATAAGCTTATTGGTTGACACCTAGAGAGAATGAGGAAGTCAAAAATCAATTCCAAGAGTTATTGGATAAAGGTTTAGTCAGGGAAAGCCTAAGCCAATGTGCAGTCTCAACTGTGTTAAGTCCAAAGAAGGATGGAGGATAGAGAATTTGTACCGATTCTCAAGCCATAAACAAGATTAACATTAGGTAAAAATTTTATTTACCGAGGATAGATGATTTGATGGATTGTTTGAGTGGAGCAAGATATTTTTCCAACATAGACTTGGAGAGTGGATATCATCAAATAAGAATGAGAGAGGAAGATGAATGGAAAACAACATTCAAGACAAATGAAGGATTGTTTGAATGGTTGGTCATGCCATTTGGGCTGACAAATGCACCAAGAACACTTATGATATTGATGAATGAGGTGTTGAAAGACTTCATAGGGAAATTTGTCACAGTATATATGGATGACATAGTAATCTTTGTACTCACAAAGGGAGAACAATCAATACATTTGACATCAGTGATGGAAAAGTTGCAGTAGGAGAAGTTGTTGATAAATATGAAGAAAAGTTTTTTTATGAAGAAGGAACTCATATATTTGGGTTTCTTGATCTATTCAAATGAATTGAAGATGGATCCAGAAAAGGTAAGAGCAATCAAAGAATGGCCATAGCCAAGAAACATATTTGAGGTAAGAAGTTTTCATGGGTTAGCAAGATTTTATAGAAAGTTTATCATAAATTTTAGTGGTATATGTGCACCCATGCTGGACACTGTGAAGAAGAAACACAAGTCCTTCAGTTGGACAGAGGAATATGAAAAAGGTTTCAAAGTGTTGAAGAAGAAGATCACAGAACAACCAATTCTAGTCTTGCTAGATTTTGAAAAAACATTTCAAGTGAGATGTGATGCAAGTGGATTAGCTATTGGAGCAGTCTTGAGTCAGGATAATAGGCCAATTGCTTATTTCAGTGAGAAACTAAATGACGCCAAGAAGAATTATTCCACATATGACAAAGAATTTTATGTAGTGATTCAAGATTTGAAGAAGTGGAGACACTATCTAATTCCCAAAGAATTTCTTTTGTATAGTGATAGCCAAGCTTTGCAGTTTATTACTAGGCAAGAAAAGTTGAATCAGAAACATGCTAAATGGGTAGAATTTATGCATAATTTTACTTTTGTCATTAAACATATCGCTAGAATGGCTAACAAAGTTGTAGATGCTTTGAGCAGTAGGAGTTTGATTGTACAGGAATTCTGGAGACCTTAGGGTTTCAACACCTCAAAGAGATGTATAAAGAAGACGCAGATTTTAAGAAAGGTTATGAGGCATGCAAGAATCCTTTATTGGGATAGAGAAGCCCGTGGACTAAATTTTTTATCCAGGATGGATTATTGTTCAAGGGAAGCCAATTATGAATATTGAAATGTTCAATGAGAGATAACTTGTTGAAAGAGAAAAACAACGAAGGTTTAGCTGGACATTCTGGTCACGATAAGACATTTGCACAACTGAGTAATTTGTATTATTGGTCAAACATGAGATTAGAGATGAAACAATCTGTGAACCGATGCATAATTTTTCAATGTGAAAA
Organism: Picea engelmannii; assembly: GCA_009831015.1. Classification (NCBI taxonomy): domain Eukaryota; kingdom Viridiplantae; phylum Streptophyta; class Pinopsida; order Pinales; family Pinaceae; genus Picea; species Picea engelmannii. Next base: position 93,358 of record ML779699.1, on the reverse strand, counting down.
AGGAAGGCAACATAACACTGGTTGTATTAGCCATTACAATTCCAGAAAGGTCATGGGATGCAATCAATATGGATTTTTTTTTGGGATTTACTAGAACTCAAAAAGGGAGAGATTCCATATTTGTTGTGGTGGACATATTTTCAAAAATGGCACATTTCATACGATGCCAGAAGACAAACGATGCTACACACATATCTAATTTGTTTTTCAGATAAGTGGTGAGACTACATGGATGGTCGAGGAGCATAGTCTCAAACAGGGACACCAAATTTGTAGGACACTTTTGGAGGACTCTATGGAAGAGGCTAGAGACAAAATTGTCCTTTATTTCATCATATCACCCTTAGACAGATGGACATACGGAAGTAGTAAACAAGAGTCTATGAAACTTGTTAATAATTTTAGTCACTGAGAAAGGTCGTCAATGGGATTAGATTCTAGCACAAGCAGAATTTGCATTCAACAATTCAGTGAACAGAAGCACAGGGAAAAGTACATTTGAAATTGTGTACGGTATACAACCAAGAGGAATTACAGAGTTGAGAGATTTGAATCAAGATGAGTTCAGAAGTGTTGGAGCTGAGGATTTTGTAGAAGAGATGCAGAAACTCCATGAGAGAGTTAGAGAACAGCTACATAACAACAACCAGAAATACAAGAGCAGAGTTGATCAAAAGAGGAGAGAAGTTCAATTCAAGGTTGGAGATGAAGTTTTATCTCATTTGAGAAAATAAAGGTTTCCAAGGGGAACATATAACAAGTTGAATATGAAGAAGATAGGACCATGCAGGATTCTTAGAAAAATCGCAGCCAATGCTTATGAAATTGAGTTTCCAGACAATGTTGGGATATCGCCAATATTCAATATTGCAGGCCTGTATCCTTATAGGAGAGATGAGTCAAGAGAATCATATGATAAGAGAGAATTTCAGTGGGAAGAACAATTGCCCACAGCAAAAAAACCTCAATTGGAGAAAATCATTGAACCAAGAGATGGAAACAAGACCAGGAGAAAGACATATCCTGAATACTTAGTGAAGTGGAAAGATCGTCCAATGGAAGATGAAAGTTGGGTTACAGAACATGATATCTTGAAGCATGGAAAGACAGTGTAGGAGCTCATGGACAGGAGTCCATGAAAATTTTAACCACAGGATTATGATGCAGTAACATCGCCTTCAAAGTCAAAGCGCAAGTGTGGAGGCAAAGGAACGACATCTCAACAATGACAGAGTTTCAAATCATAAATTAACTCTGAATTAAATCGGGTTGTTGAGATATTTTGTAAACAAATTTTTAAAAATGTAACTTGTTTGTAAACTCATGAAGGACTGTAAGGAATTGCATATATTGAGTGTTGACTCTTATCTAGCAATAACTGTTAGTTATTGTAATAGGAAAGAGTAGGTAACCGCTAAGAGTTTGATAGGATAGGTTGCAGAAAGGATGAGAGAGATCTTGGAGCCGGTCCTTAGATAGCTTATTGTTTCATTGTAATAGATAAGAATGTATGAGTATTGTAAGAGAGATCAGAGGGATCAATAGAACATAGTAGAGTAGAAGACACATTATGTAATTTGTTTTCATGAAGGTATAGAACAGACAGAATTGTCCCAAATTCTTGGACTATGTTCATTTGATGTATGGATGAATGAATGTTATATTCTATCTACGTGATTTATTTTAGTTCATTCATGTATGATTGTTCGAGATATTGACTGTATGAAGTTGTGATAAATCTGGATGAGTTTCAATTGTTTCTCTTCTGACACTCGTATGCAAGGTGTTCATCTCGAACGCAAGGAGCACGTCAACTGAGTCTAGGAGTGACTCAGAGAATTTTAGAGAGAACAAAGGAAACTTAGACCAGGTGCAAGTTGTGCACAGTGTTGTGAAACGAACAAGCGCCGAAGAACCTGAACCAGAGTAATGCCAGGTGGGGGAGAATAATTTATTTTCAATAAATACTTCAATCTGAGTTATCGAAATCCTGAGAACGCAAGGTGTGTGTGGGGAATCGAAATACTTTTAAGGATGAAGCTCATAAGGGATAGAACTTTCCATAAAGTGTCAGAGAGAGTTGATATTCAGACTCGTAAGGAGGAGTAAAGGTTTGAAACCTTTAAATACAGAGAAATATTCTAAGTTGGAAGAACTCAAAATCTTAGGGGGAGGAGTGACAGTGGTCCTTGGATCACTATCCAAAATATCAATAGTCGTTTGATCAGAGTGAAGTGCACGAGCCTTAGCTCTTTGCACACAGAGGAGAGAGAAAACTCACAAAAGTTGAGAAATGCGATTTCTGGAGCACAAAGATCCGGAGATCTGAAATAGAATCTCAGTGGCCCAATCATCAAGAATAGATCTAAACCGTCAGATTGTTCAGGGCAAAATCCAAGCGTCGAATCACCTAAAAAAATATGACCCATCAGATAGCGTTAGTCCGGGAGGAGGCGAGTTTGAACTTTGAGATTACCGAAGTGAGGAGAGTTGAAGGGCCGGAGAAAATCTGGACCATTGGATCCAGGAGGACACATGTCGATAGGTCAAAAGATCTAGAGGAAGGAAAAAGGTGAAAGGTTTAAATACTTGAATCCCAAATAGTAGAAGAGTCGTGAGTTGTCGATCTATAAGGGGACACTTGTCAATAGATCGTGAGCTCTGGGAAAGTTGAAGTGGATTTTTAGTTTGAAATTTGAGATTGTCGAAGTGTGAAGACCCGAAGAACCGAAGTAAAGTTTGGGCCGTGAGATCTAAGGGAGACATGGCATGAATCCGTGAACTCTGGGTAAGGTCCCGAAGTGGTTCATAGCCGTTGTATTTGGAGGAGATGTGGCACACATCTATGAGTTCCGATTAAATCCCCAAACAAATCCTTGATCGTTATATCATGAGGACACGCGTCAGTGGATCACAAACTCTAGGTAAAAACCATTGGGAAAAATAAGTTTGAGATTTGAGATCGAGAAGAGGGTCGCAGGACCATTGATCTAAGTTGAAATGTCAAACATCTGAAGTGGTAGAAGAACCGTTGATCGAGAAGGCCAGGTGTCATAAAATCATGAGTTATGAAATATTTGAGTACAGAAGGAAGTTGGGTTTGAGATTTCAAAACCCTGAAGTCCGGAGTTAGGAAGGAGATCGCAGTCATTGATTGAAGGAGGGGAAGATCTAGTTCATAAATTTTAAAGGCATATATATGAACCATCTATTCATATGTTATCGTCAATATCATGAGATCGATGATCCAGTAGCATTGCGGGAATAGGATTTGCACGGAGTTTAAAATATCGAGGGTGAGATGCAATCCAAACCGTGGTTTCATTAGGAGGACACATGGAGTCTTGAGGAGGATTGTGGGCCCAAAAGTAGTTTGAATTCAAATCGCTTTTATCTGTTCCTGCAATTGTGTCGTCATCGTTGAGGTCACATCAAGAGGGGGTTATCAGAAAAAGGAGCTAATGGCCGACACTTTGAGCTTTCACAGGAGAGCGAAAGGGAGGGTTGTGGGTGCCATTAAAACCTATAACAAGAAGCTGAAATTTCCTTTGTTTAGTCACATAAGGAAACCATTAAGGTTTCAGAGAGTCACTCAAGTATAGAATTGGAGATCCAAGACCGAGAGGTCGCACAGCCCTACGAGAGAGTAGGGGGGCTGCATCAGATTTACTCCTTCTAGAAGTAATCTAGTATTGAATTATATCTTTTAATGTTCCAATTATAACTTCCTCATACTAGCTATGGTTTTTTCTTGGAGTAGCTCGTTAGGAATATCTTACTGAGATATTTTATTTTTAAGCTGAAAAGAGTATGTGTATTATAGGTAGACACAATTGTCTCAATTATTACTACCTAAAAATGTCATTAAGGCCCTCAAAATCCCTTCACAAGTTCAAGACCTTTAAAATTTGAAAAGTTTCATGGAATTTCACTAAATTACTACAATAAATGTCTATCAAAATGAGTTAGACATAAGCCTAGGAGATAAGAATGGCATGAAATGGAACATATATTTCAATCCCACATGCCATCCTTTGATTCAAACATGTCATCATCCATCAATATACTTCTTCGGTCATCTGCCAAACCTCCTGCAAGCCTATCAAAAATAGGTTTTCAAACCTTTCCCATTGGAAGGCTCAATTTACATGATACACAGATTCTCCCAAAGTTTGTGGTCTACAACACTATCGGGCATTCCTATTGGGAAATTCCCATTGGAATGACACTTTCTTTCACATAAACTCTTATGAAGTCTGAAGAAAGAATCTTATCAGGATCATTCCTTCATATCACTCCTTTTATAAGTTTTCTTGACTCAAGCCTTCCAACAACAACTTCCCAAATAGGACCTCCCAACCCTAATCTTCCACAAACGTTTAGGATATACCTCAACACCCATTGCATGGCCAAGATTTATCCATGGATATTTGACCTTTACATTCACCGAAATAAACTATGGTCCCATCTATACTCGACTTCCATGTGGCACTCTTTGATTCACCTTCCCTTGTTGACATGTCCTCTAACATGGTGTACTGACATGGAAATATGAAAAGGAAAAATCTTCCTCCCTCGACCCTTGGAGACAACATGTTTGTCTGATAGATCAAATGGTCAATAATCATCATGACCAATGGCCACGATCATTATGATTTACCAAGTTGTATGACAATGATCTCAATTAGACAATATCCTTCAAAAACACAATGCCACCACCAAACTTTATGAACTGGTACTCCTGAAGTTTCTTCTTTGAACGATCTAATGGATAACATATCTCAAATCCAATCATCCATATATTTAAGGAAATTACAAGTGATCAACCTTTAACTCAGTCAGATTAAATTCCTTGGAACATGAAATTACTCGTAGACTTCCCAAATGAGTCTTTCCAAAAACAATTCTTCGCAATATCTCACGATTGAGAGTGATTTCGATCAACAACTCTCATTCTTTTCGAATCACACCATTGGTTTACTTTGTTTGTAATTAACCTCATTTCCTTCCTTAGGGTTTTCATTATGAAACCCAATTTCCAAAATCCTGTTGAGAACACCCTTTTTGGACTTCATAGACGGATCTTAACTGTTAATTCTTGAGGTCAAATTAATCTAGTTTGTCACTTCACTTAAACTTAATAGTTCCATGAAAATGAAAAATTCAACTATGAAAAATGGATTTTTAACTCTACAACCTATATATCGATGCCATAAATCTTCCCTTCGATGGTTCCGAAGCAATTGGACTCAAATCTTCCCATAAATTAGTGGATTTCACTCTAGTTCGCCATTTTCTCCAAAATTCATCATAGAACAAAATATGCATCAATGAATTTTCCTAATTTCCCATGGCTCTTGGCCCATATAAGCTCAATGTTGAACCTCTATATATGATACCAATATGTAACATACCCCATCCCATATGAGGCCCATTACTTGTGGAAATACACATAAATTCAAAGTCTTATGCTAACTAATCATGTAGCTTACCAGCTACAAGAATACACACACATATTTAACCATTCTTATATCATAATTTAAATGTAGCCACATTATGTTGAAATAAAAATTAATGCAACTAATTAATTCCATACACATCAGCATATAAACTATTTACATACATAGAGTTAGAAAACAACAATTTAGTTCATAAATTAACACATATCACATATAAAGACTTATATTTTAAAACAATTGTGCAACCAGCTACTTGGGACAAATGTTCGACCCAAACATAGACTTTTTTTTCTATATCTCAATATAATTTCACCCTTGAGTTGTGGCTAAGCATACTCAAAAGAGCGTGTCTCTCATAGTCCACTAATAGCTTAGATATCCCACAATCTATTGGTATTCTCCTACAACTATCCTAATTTCCACTATCTCTCTTCCTCTTGATCTGTCCAACCTAAGGAATGTACCCCTTCACTTCTTTTAGTCCATTGGGCATCCCATTCATTTTTCAAGGTCTCTATGGAATAGTTAAACATAAATATCACTACTAGGAAGTCAAGGGAACTAACTCCTAAGAAAAATTACCTGTGAAACAATAGAAACAAGCTTGTTTCTCCAGTGCAACTCTGACAGGAGTTCACTCTTCATGCATGACAACCTGGTTCTGCTCGAAGCCTAATAAATTTGTTCTTTAGTCTTCATCTCCAAAAATTCTCCATAATTCACCCTCGATTATTGTTCCAACTCTAGATATCTCTTTTTCCTTGTTCTTCCATTTCTCATGCAAAAATAGGATGTTGGTGTTGCACATAGTTGTAAGACCGTAGGTTCGAGTTATATTGGACCAACAAAACACTTCAGACACCAGCCCTTTCAACATCACCTGTATGTGAATATGAAGTCTCACCCAAGGTATCTATTAGGATTGGAGGAACCGGGTTTCTGTAGTAGTGAGGAAATGTGATGTTATTATTGTATTCATTTGTAATTATTTGTTCTGTGTGCATTATTGTGCAAGTTCTCTTCTTTTGTTACTTAGTGAAATTTAGATTCATATTACCATTATATTCCATATTATAACATAAACCCAAAATTGTAGTTGTCGTAACTATTGTGAAATGATTACACATAAGACAAGTCTAGTCTAATATGAATCCATACATATTCCATGAACAATCACACAAAATAAATTCAACACAATATTTAACGTGGTTCACCCAACTCTAGGCTATGTCCACAATGGATGGATTCTTTATTATGCTTTTGGTAATTGTCTCAGGCTTGGACACTGCACTTACAAAGATACATCATTGTTATCTTTCTTTGTTCCTAGCTTAGTTGCTCTGCAATACAAGCCTTTCTCTCTCTCTGCATCATCTCCTTAGTACTGCTTGAGAAGAAATCCCATACTCAGCAGAACAAAAAGTGAACCCCTATTCTCCCAAACCATTACATATTTCTGCATAAATTCGGGGGCTTACAAACCTACTTTGTTCTACCAAAAACCCTATTAAAATACATGATAACTTCAAGTTAACTTACTGTTTGGGACTATTTCACCTCCTTTTATGTCTGTGTGTTTCTTTTGTACTCTAACTATTGTTCTTTGTGATTTTGTGTGTACTTATATATTTAGCACGTCAAACTATCATCCTTCATTTTCTCCTTCTTTCTTCTCTTGCTTTCTTCTCTTATTTATTCCTCTTTCTGCATATTTTCCTCCTGAATGTTCCTCAACTGCGCACTCCATAGTCTTCCTTCTTCTTTTGTGCACTTCTTCTACACTTAGTATTTTTATGCATATTATTTCCAAAATTCCTGTCCAACAGACCCCCAACACTCACCTATGGCTCATCTCGATCCACTTAGTTCTTTTTCCTACTCCTCCATGCTTCGAGAAACATTTGGGATGCTTCCATAGATACCTCCACTTCCTTGAGTATTTTTCCTCTATTTCTACGATCTCTTTGGCTCCCTGCTCAGTCAAGGATGTAATTTTTCCTTATTCTTTTTGAGTTGCTTGTTTCACCTTTCCATGTGCAATGGCCAATTCACCTATCACCCTCACTGCTTCTTCCTGTAATGGTCCTAAATGTTGCTGAAGGATCTTCTATTCATCCCTCATTTTCTCCACTTCCACATATGACTGCCTATGTGCCAAAATTGTTGTCATACATTCAACTGGTGGAAGTGTAGTTATTTTATCTTAATCTTGTTAGGAATTTTCCTATGCTTCTTTTAATTTGGCCTCCAAAACCTTCATCTCTAGATATTACACTAAATTTTTCCATATTTTCACACTCTCCATAGAGTTTGGAACACTCATCCTCCACTTTCTTTATGTTGGCAATATATGTCATCATCATTCTCTCCTTTCCTGCTCTTACTTCTGGTGGCGTTCCTGGTGTACTTCGCAACTGTAGGTCCTAAATATTTTCTCAGAATCCTTTGATGACTTCGCCAATATTAAATACTTGGTCTTCCATAGTAGATTCTTCTACTATTAGGAATTCCATAATTTCCTTATACAATTTCTGGATGGCCACTTGTGTTTTCTATGCCATACTCTCAGCTTCTTACTTTTCCTTAAGGGATTTCCTTACCCTTTCCTTGGCCTCATTCTTGTCTTTCATTACTCCTTCCATTCTTCTTTCAACTTCTAACTTATGTTGGAGCGCAGTGTCATATTGTTCCTGCAATTGAACCCTTTCATACATTATGTTTTTTATCTCTCAGTGTGCTTCATCTCTCTAATCTTAATATCATGCAACATGTCGATTTTCAAGTCTTGTAATATGTGTATCGGAATCCGTGACACCACTATGTTCATATATCTTAGCATGTCCACCTATTCTTGTAGTTATGCCATTGGAAATTCAAGTCTGTTGATCTCAATTTGTGATCTAGATTTATGAGTGAAATGAAATGAATAAAAAACTAAATAAAATAACACAGAGATATGGAGAACAAAAACATGTATCTAGTGAACAATAAATTTCGTTGAATAAATAAAATAGGTTGAAATTGTAAAACTGTAAAACTGAAAACAACTTGCTTGAATGGTGGTAGCTATCCCTAAGAAGAGATGTGGTTGCTACATGCATTCATCTAAGAAGAATGATTACAATGAGGCTCCAGAGGCCTTTTTAACATTACTCATGAATGTCGAAACCCTATACATCCAAAAACCTAACCCTAGGAGATGAAACACCAAAATGTATGTGGGCCCTGATGGGTAAGCTGGTACCTCAACTTATATGGGTCGTAAATTGTTCATATGACCTTTTTTTTCGGTGTGTGATAGCCCATTGGAAAGGTATTTTTGAGAAATACACATTGTGACATCAAACTCTAACTATGTCTACAGTTTGAATGTGGAAATACAAAAAAACATTGTTTAGGGTCCCAAAACGGCCATGGAAGTACAGAAAGATGTACTGACATGAAAAATTCTAAAATAATCCAGTTGGATTAGGTGGGTGGCCACCAATATCCACTTGGAAGCTGTGTAGGGCTTCAAACAACCCTAGAAGTGTAGAAACCACAATTACAAATAATTACAGAATAACATGTTGAACTAAAAACTGTCAAGAGGAGCTAGTTGGAATAGGTGGGTGGCCACCAAAATACACTTAGATCAGTCCTCCCCCTTTAGGAAGAAATGGCCTCCATTGTTTTTAGTTTCCCCATCATGTGAGGGAATTTTTGCTGAATTTGGCTCCTTGGTGAGCCACTTTCCTTGGTGTAGGATTTTCCCTGCCCTGACAACCTAATAAATATGGATCCTCTATTGGTGAGTTCCCTTGACCTATGTGTCCATTATTTGATCATTGGATGCTTGTTACATACAGTCAAGGTTGAGATCTGTTAGTTTCAACTGTTATGCAATCTCTAAGGTGTCCAATAATGGTGTAAAATATGGCCGAAGGAGGTCCACATTGAACACTGGGTGCAAGCCAAAGAAGGGGGGAGTGTTGAGCTCAAAATCATTGTCACCCACAACCTTGGTGATAGTTTAAGTCCCATAGAGAAGTGGATGGAGCTTCCAATGGGGCCTTGTAAGGAATTATTTCTAAAAATGTAACCAAACCTTGCCTCCCACCTGAAACTTGTGCAGTACCCGATGTTGATCATGACATTTCTTGTACTTAGAATTGGCTTTCTAATAAATATCATGGACCTATTGGGGGATGTGTTGAATCAACTCAATGAATCTAGTGGATTTTTTTACCTCAGACTGAACATGGGAAGAATCTAACTGTGTGGTTGTAAGAGGTAGTGAAACATCAATGAGACCCAAGGGTTAGAATCCCATCCTCACCTGAAAAGGGATATTATTGGTGGAGTTATGGAGATCCTTGTTGTAGCTATGATAAACATAGGGAATACTCTCATCCCATGTACGTGAATTCTTAGAGTTATACATGTGCAGGATGTGAGCAATCATCTGATTGACGACCTCTATTTGGTCATCAGTTTGAGGGTGGAAGGAAGTGGATTTAGTGAGCTTGGTGTTCAACAGTGACCAGAGACTCGACCAAAATGTGTTGAGGAACCTGTTGAGCACTCAACACACCCTAAAATCCTTATCAAATTTGGTCACTTTTGGGGTACCACTTGTTTTCTGCACTATCTGACTCTACTTCATTTTGGGAAAAAAAAAATCTTTCATTTTTTTCATGACTCTTATCACATATTCAAGTTTGTTTGAACTTATGAAACCTCATGTATAAAATACCTTAACACCTGAATTAATAATCCACAGCTAAACCCTTCACCTAACGTGCTCAGGTTCGACATCGGAAAGAATTCAAGTAAGTAAAGGAACCACACAAAAACAATAGTTGTCGATCGTCGATCCTCATCAACATCGGCATAAGCCATTTTTGTTTTACATAGGTTATTCGCATAAAGGTTCAAGAGATAGTCGATCCCCTTCGGCATTGGTAAATTACGAGGAAGATAGACGTTAACAAAATATGTAAAAAAATCATTGATAGTCGATTACCCATGCACTTTATCGGGATCGAGGAAAATATAGAAGGATCACAACAAAAATTTCGATAGTGATAAATTTATCTCTGATTGTCGATCCCTGATGCGCTTTCGACATCAAGACTTTTTCGAGGGAGTTGATCCAAGAGAACTTGGGTAGGTTTATTGTCGATCGCCAATCCTTGACACTTTTCGGCGTCTGCAAGTTAGGATTTGGTTTTAGAATGAATGACTTAAATAAAGTCCCAACTACGATTAACATGAGCGAATTAAGTCACTTGTCTCAAACACCACATGTATTTACCAAGTAAGAGGGTCATACGGTCTAGTTCTATCCTGAGTCATTTTGGGTTCCCTAGGTCCTAGTCACACCTCCGAGTCAAATTTGCCACATCAGCACTATATGGTAATATCGATCGGCTTCGGAGATTTTGCAGGAGGATATCAACAAAAATGTTCACAACACAATCCCGACCCCTGATCCACCAACTCAAAGAGAAGAATGATGGGATGTTTGCGGCATTAGATACAATCAGATTTTGGACATTTAAGGAACTAGTTAATTTATGATCCCACATTAGTTGTTACCCCATGCGCCGATTAGAAAAAAACATTTTGAAATTGGCGATAGACCACATTACCACCCGCGCCTTCGTCATCAACCCATGATTAATTTAAGTTAAACTCCTCTAAATATCCAGAGGTAGATTTGTTGAAATTTCACTCATAACTTGAATTGAATGGATGATGTGACACGATAAGATCATCCATGTTTAAATCTCTAGAACCATTGTGAACAAATTCATTCTTCACGTAAGTGAATTCCAGAGCATCTAAAGCAGAAGAGCGAGCAACTCGAGACTGTATTGACCCTTTTCATTATCAAAACCAGGTTTAACAAGATTCAGAGGTATGTGTCCAATTCTATCAATTCATTGGTTATAATTTATATATGTTCATATGGCTTCTTACACAGTCTCTAAAATTATCTCTATTTACAGGAAGAATGCCACCGAGAAATACAACCACCAGACACTCATCAAGAGAACCAAAGTTGAAAGAACCATGGAAGGCCCACCAATCAGTGGAAATAATTGATTACATCAGCACGGTTCAAAAGGGACGAGACACTGAAGATCACGACATGTGGGTGTTAAGGGGCAACAACATTGATCGTATAATGAAGTCAACCAAATACTGGGTGAACATGGCCCAAGAACCTCGAAGGGAGATTCAAGAGAAATGGGTTGACTGCGAAAGAAGTTGGACCAAGAGAAATTAGGCAATGAGAGACATCGGTCTCCCATAATTCAGCTCACCCGAGGACTTTGTCGACTTGCATGACATAGTCAAACAACATGCAAAACAAGACTCATCATGGACTGTAGAGATAACAAAGGTGGAAAAAATGGTGTTAGGTCAAGTACAATAGTTCATGGAGAACCTGATCAAGGCTCATGAAGTATTACAACAACTAAGTGATAAAGTAGTCAAGTATCGGGCATGGCCAGTGGAGATAAAGGAGATCCTTTCGGCCCTGATGGATCAACCCAAATTCTCGTATGCCAACACATGCGAGGAACTCTTTTTCAAATGGTCAGAGTATGAGAAGAGTCACCCACTTAAGTGAAACCATTTGATGACTCTTAGAAGATAGAGAGATGAAAGTGCCATGTGGCGATGTTTTTTTTTACTTATCTTTCAGTTTTGATAGTTATTTTTAGATAATAATTTGTTATAAATAATAGGGTCCACCTTTTAGAAAGGGTCGATATTTTTTGCAAAGACCCTAATTTTTGGAATTGTAAAGAACTATTTCAAAACTACCTTAATTGAGAAGTCATTTTTAGGACCAGTGACAAGTTTATGTTTTACATCAAAGGCCTGTGTGATTCGATCATAAGGAGGAATCACTTATGACCTGATCTCATGAATGGATGTTGTAATGAGTAAGAGTTTCTGAATCTATTGATAAGTTAGCTAGTTCAATATTTGTATATTTCTTATATCTAATGATGGAAAGAAAATCATTGTGTTAATGTGTGATTAGTGATTAGAGCTAAGGAAACTAATTTTATTGCCATCATTTTATTGCATGTATGTTTTCTTTCGATAATTGTATCTCAGTCATAATTAAAATACCATCAAGTTGATGTATTAGTACTAGGCTTGTCGTAGGTGTGAAAATATTTGTCTGCATGCTTGAGCACGAGGGTTATCTTGAGCTCAGCCTTCCTCAATAGTTAATTTTTCCCCCTTTTCTTTTACCCAACTATTTTATACCATCACTTATCTTTCATCAACCCCATTTATAAGAGAAAATACAAAGAAGATAACTTTCAAACTAAAGGAGGAGTTTTCGCAAGACGATATCCTGTAAATCACTACGTAAAACCCATCGATTAATTGGTTGGATCGCAAGATATTTAGAACCATTCCACTATTAAACACTACAGAGTCTAATTGGGCCTCGATGGCGGGTTTGGTTCCTGTTCTTGAGTTAAAGGGATTTAGGACCCCTCAATAGAATTGGCGCTAGAAGGAGGGACTGATGAATGAATGGCTGACAATATTTGTCATATGATATTTCACACAACCTGTAGATTCAAAATAGCCCACATGCATGGCTAGTCATTCTCAAGACATCCCACACACACTGAGTACTCCTGAAATGAGTAACTCACCCCAATAAGAGGAAGAACACTTATTCCCTGAAATACCCTACGCTCTTCCCCACAAGGAGTTGAATGAGTTCATAAGAATCATAAGAGCTTACGCTCGACAAATTGGAGCACTACCCTTAGCTCTATTACTTCCTCATAGAAAATAAGTAAGAAGACCAGTGGGGGACATCCTCGACCAGGTTTTTGTTCACACATTAGAATACCTAATATATTTTTTCCTCACCGAAATTGAACATCCCCTTAATATAATCCCCAAAACACCAGTCGGTAACTACTATGAGCCCGATGATTTTTCTGACGAGGAAGGGTTTAAATCGGAACTCTCAGTTTCAAAGTCGGACGACATGGAAGATAACAATGATCATAATGAGGAAAGGGGAAACCCACCTCAAAATAATAAATCATGGTTGTCTATATATTCTCTGGAAATCCCCAGAAGAGTACATAACCTTCCCCGACATCCAGAAAAGTTACTCCCTAAATTTGACCCTGAAACCTCAAAATTGCCTGAAGACCATATCAAAAAATTCATACTATCTATTAGACTGATGAATGTCCAGCATGAAGATGTAGTATGCAATATTTCCCCCTATACTTTTGAAAATTCAGCCTCCACGTGGTATTTTAGCTTTCTTGTAGGGTCTATAACTAGTTGGATGAAGTTTCAAAAGGATTTTTTAGATAAATTTGCAGAAGAAACCACTACATGAGATTTGATGGCTGAGTTGTTTTCTGCCACCATCAGTTGAAAGGATAAGGTTAAATAATTCAATCAATGATTCACCACTATCCTAAAAAAAATTCAACCTGAAGCTATACCCACTCAGGACTTGAAAATAGAAGTATACGCTAATGCTCTCCTTGCTTCTATTTCCATGTTTGTGAAGAGGGTTGTTAAAACAACCTTAGCTGAGAATTTTTAGGAAGCCAAAAAAATAGAATTCCAAATGAAGGGATATAAATAAGGCAATGCCTCATTAGTTAAGAAGGAAGTTCAACCTTCACCTAGGAGAGGACTCTCATTGACTAGACCCCCAGGGAAACAAACAGAACAAGGTCTCTAAAAGGGAAGTGGAGACATAGAATACCTACAAAGAATGATAAAGAACTTGTAAAATGAAATCATAGTCATGAAAGGAAGTGCAAGGGAAGGAAACCAAGGCCAAAGGCCCTATAAACCCTTTTTTAAAATAAATCCACCATTCAAGGAAATTGAACCTCCCCCAACCAACTTAAACATACATATGGGAAATGTAGCATCCAACTTTTTCTATACCTATCACCAAGAGAAACATTCTGAAAGAGACTACCCACAATGGGTGCATGCCATGAATTTGATGTCCAATTGGTTTCTAGATGAGGTTTCCCTTATCGAACAATCAAGCGGCTCAGCTATGAATATTGTTGATTATGAAGAATTTGATCCACTAGAAGAAACATCCATTTTTATATGGGACCCTGACCTACTAATGCCTTCCAATGATTTATTTGAGGTTCAAGAACCACCCGCAGAGGTCTTGGATTTACAAACATGAAGTAGGGGTCACCCAGTCTCAAACGAACTTACCGTGGCCCACACTTCGAGAGGAAAACAAACATCCGATCACCCGAAAGAATCTTTTGTCTCCCAAAGAAATCCTATAAACATCCATACCCAAGAATCGCCCAAGCTAGAATACAACATAGTAGAAGATTTAAAAAAATTGAAGGCTAATATATCAGTCATGGACATGTGTATAATCCCCAAGAAAAAGGACTTTTTGTTACAAGATTTGAAGTCAGTTGAAACTCCTATAACAAGAATTGACCAAGGAGAAAATCCAGCCCTCACAGATCTGAGAAGGAAGCCAACTGTGAACGCTTTCTCTAAAGATAAAAAGAGAAAGCCTTTTGTCCCACCGTTCCTCTTGACATTTAAAGTCTTCAACATAAACCTCCATAATTGTTTAGTTGACTCAGGGGAATCCTCTAATGTTATGATGTTATCCATATGCAAGAAATTGAACGCAGTCCCTCTCAAAACTGATAAACATGTGATACAACTTGATAGAACCCAGGTGAAGGTTATGGGAGAGCTCAAAGATGTCATCATCAGAATGGCGACACCCAAAATTTGTTCAAGTGACGAAAATCATTGTAGTAGATATCCCAAAAGCTTGTAGATTGCTACTTAGTTGAGATCGGTCTGAGAAGTTAAACGAACACTTTAGTACAAACTGGGCTCACCTTTGGTTGCCACTAAACGGACACAATAATATGATCAGGATCGATAGGGAAAGATATCTAAAACATACTATCACTGACCTAGAAACCCTCAACAAACCCTCTTCGACAAATTTCCCCGTTCTAGGAAATTATTCCTCAGACTCCGATTTCAGGAATTTCTCCCCCCTCTCATCTAATGTCCCTCTCACTCAAAACTACGAAATGATTTTTCAATAAAATTTTCCAACGGTGGAAGAGGAAATCCTCTTCTGTCAAGAACCTTTTTTTAAAACCACAGGGCAAATAGGACGAAAGGAGGAAAGAGATAGGCAAAAAGAAACTGATGGTTTTAGCTCACAATTTTGGACCTTGTACTTTGATGGGTCTAAGTCACAAGAAGGATCAGGAGTAGAGTGTATCCTCATTGATCCCAAAGGTAAACGAAATTTCCTATCCTGCAGACTATAATTTGAATGCACAAACAACACCGTCGAGTATGAAGCTCTTGTACAAGGGCTAAAGAAAGCCATAGAATTGAACGCTAAAGAACTAAAGGTTTTTGGAGACTCTAAAATCATCGTTAGACAAGTAAGGAACACTATACATTGCAGCTCTCCCCACCTGAGGAATTATCAACATGAAGTGCACAGACTAATAGAACATTTTGAATCCTTCAACATTACTGTGATCCCCAGAACAAAAAACACTATGGATTATTCCATGGCCACCGATGCCTCAAGACTATCCCCTTTAGAAGACTATGAAGCCTCTCGGTTCACTGTGTATCTACTCTACTAACAGTCAATGTCCAACAATATTTCTAATTGGAAGGTCTTGGAATGAGATGAACAAATCATAAAAAGATTAACCAATCAAGATAATTTTAAAGATTTGGCTATTGGCGATGAAATATTTCAGGAACAATTAATATAAATCGATCCCCATGTACAAAAACTTGAAACGAATCAATTGACTGACAAACCAAGGTCTCACATGATACTGAATGGGGTATCCAATCTAGAAAACCTTTTTGACTTAAGGGAAAGATTTAAAGGGTCAACAAACACAAATACAGGGAGCTCCTATCCCATGTACGAAACCATTAATCTAGGAACCCCAAAGAACCCTAAGATATAAAGCTCGGAAAGGCAATATCTAAAGAAGAAAGGAAGGCCTATCTCAAAATTTTTAGAGAATATCAAGATGTTTTTGCATGGTCCTATCGATATATGAAAACTTATGATACTCATATCATTCAACACACAATCCCATTAAAACACATAGTAAAACCCTTCCAACAAAAGCTCTGGAAGTACCACCTGTTATCACTCCAAGAAATCACTCTCTGACTATAGAAGGGTGTAAGCTTGGTAACTTAAATACTCAATAATGTAAGAGAAAGAGGATCAATTTGGATGACTTGAAATTCTCACAATCACTCAAAAAACATATAAATTCACTCAAAGACGAAAGGCTTTCAACTATGTTTCGCAGAAGGTTTAAATCAAAGTATGGAAGTAAGAAGAATGACTTATTGTATCAGTAGAATCACATACACAAGACGGTACATGTGAATGAATAATTACAACAGGCATGAAATGTTCATAAGCTAAATTTATAAACAAAGAGATGAGGTGACAGTCATCTATCATTAGAAAGACCAATATATACAAGATTAATATATCATTGAAGAGATAAGATGACAGTTATCTGTCATCAGATATACATTAAAACATTGCATACAAGTTACTCATAAACATAGAAAATATGTAAGATAGAAAAATGAACAACACACAGTGAAAGAATCTTTTGTGTCAAGATGAATATATAAATGTATGAAATGAAAAATGGCTACAAATTCCCAAAGTTGAACCACAGNCCCCCCCCCCCCCTGTGGTTCTCATAACTCTTAGGATTTATAGCCTTTACATCAAGGTTTAAAGATCTTATTTTAATGGATCTAAAATACCTAAAATACACATAATAAAAATGGATCTTATCATATATGATCTAATATTATGATGATAATTCGGAATCAACAACTTTCATCATTATTTGGCAGCTTGCTGGTGAAAAACACAGATTTTGAAATCTGTCTTTGATGGCTGGGCGATTTCTGTCAAGAACATAAATTCCATTTGGCTTCATTACTTCATCAAATGCCTCCAAATATTTAAACTAAGTATGATATGTACTCCCATAATTGTTATCCTTCATTTAGAATTGTTCCTACATGTCCTGGAATCGAGAAAACGCGATCTGGGCAAAAATAGTAGCTTTCTGCCCTGTTTTGTGCAAATATTTTCTGGAAATATGTCGCTTAAAGATTGACCTATATCTCTCAAATAAAAACATAAGTGTACAAACTAGAAGACAATTTTGTATATTGGTTTGTTGTGAGCAAAAAACTCTCTCATTTCTTGGATATTCATTTTCATTTGCCCGGGATCGGCATTTCAAAAACATGTGTCAAACATGGAAATTTTGAGATCTGAACATTAGGGTTTAGAGATGAATTCGATTCTCCCAGTATATGACACCTGAAGGAAAATTTATATAAGTTAATTTTATTTGACTTGTTAGTAACAAAATCCTCCGCCTGGAAAAAAAAAAAAACCTAGTGCTAAGCTCCCGTGCTCCTGGTTCTCCCGAAGGCCGCCGACCCAACGTTTCCTACTCTCCCTCGCTGCAGTTGCTTTCCAATGGTTTCCCCCTCATCTCCAACACATGGTGGCACTCCTGATAAGGCCGCGACATTGGTTGGGGCCTCCTCCGCCCTCCTTCACAGAAGCTGCAGTCTCCTCTGGTGGCCCCCTCGTCTCCAAAGAACAGTGGCACCTCTCCTGGTAAGGCCACGGCAAAGGCTGCGCACCTCCCTTCCTCAGTCGCGACTTCCTCTTGTGGGATGAATTCTCTTGTAGGTGTATCCCCAGGAGCTCTGTCGACAGTGGCCTCGGGATTTCCCCCTCTGGTGCCAACCCTCTCCTTCAAAGAGGTGGCTTTGGATCAAGGGTCCCTCTCCGCTTGCAGTGGCCCGAAGGTTGCATCTCTTCAAGGTCACCCCTCCGGGCTGCATGCAGTAGTTCCTAAAGCTCCGACAATTTCCATTCCAATGCTGTAAGAAGCCTTAACTCATGCTCGCCATTACAGAAGGCATGCTCTAGTTTGCAGGTTCAATGGGTTTTGTCCCTCTCTTCCAGATTTGATCTCCTGGTTCTCTTCCGAATGGTACCCGTTCTTAGATGGAGAAGTCATCCCCTGCCCTTGTGCAAAAGGGTTTTTTGTGGTAGTTTTTTATTCTACAATCGACATAGACAAAGTGTTTAACTCCAGGCCATCGTTCTAGGGTAGAGTAGGCATGTCCATGCAACTATGGACCCCTGCCTTCGACCCCTCCATGGATTGTATCTCTTCAGCCCCAGTCTGGGTGAGACTCCCATATTTTCCGTTGCATTTCTGGGGGGACGAATCTCTTCATTCGATTGGAAATGGCCTCGGCAAGTTCCTTTGCAGAAGTCCGGACTCCAAGCCATCCCACTCCACCTTCGCCCGAATATGTGTGGAAATGGATTTCTCCAAAGGTTTCCCAGCTGAAATTATTCTTCAAGGCAAGGACTACTCAAGGACCCAAAAATTTGACTATGAGAATCTCAGCTTCAGGTGTAGGAACTGTTTCAAAATGGGGCATTTAGCCCGTCACTGTGGAAAGCCACCCTGGAAAAAAAGGTCGTCGAAGCCCACCTGGTGGACGGGGGTACCAACGAAACCGCGTCCTGAAAGTAAGACCCTTGAAGAGGTAGAAGAGGCAGAAGTTGAAGATGAAATCAAATCCCCTACTAAGGGGGAAGCAGAAGACTCTCCCAAGTCGCCCACGCAGCAAGATCCCTTGGCCTCAAGCTGGGCAGACTTAGCTGATACGGAAGATGCTTTAGGCCTGACGGAAAGCCAATCCATTGACCAGAGCAATGAATGGCAAACAATGTCAAAGAGGAAAAAAAACTTCCAACCTAGAAGTGATGTAATGATGCGAAGCTGTTCAGGCTCGCTGAAATAGTCTTTATGACCGTGAACTAGTACTGAGTTAGGATCTTTAGGTTTATGTTTTCAAGTTTAAAAGCAAACCTCTATCGATGTATCGAACCCCGGTAGCATGTCCACTATTATTAATACAAAGCTCCTCTAACCATTTCTGTCAAAGAAAAAACAAAATCCTCCCCCTGTTTCTCAAAATGATTCTTGAGTCGCTCAGAATCATCATTTGAAAATGATGACTCAGCATAGTAAAAACAGACTCTTTTTCACTTTCGACAGCTCATTTTCCCTTGAAAATCTGATTTAGCTGCCGAAATCACTGACTTTCGACAGCTCACAACACTGTAAAATTACCATTTATCTGTTGAAGCTAAAATTTACTTTTGGTCTATGTGAAATCCTCATTTTATTGAATTGATATGATTATAAGCCTTTCTCAAAGACTTCATGACTTTCAAACCTAAAAATAAATCTTCTACCTAAAGATCCTCTTATCATGTGATTTGGAAATAATTTTCAAGTCTTTTTTTATCGCTAACACCACCCATCTCTGGAGCCTCTCATATGTTAGGAGTTGAAGAAATTACTAGATGCTAAAATCATCTTTCAGGTTAGACAATCTGCTTGGGTAGAAAATTTGGTTCCTGTCAGGAAAAAATCTGGGGAGATTCGTCTGTGTGTGGATTTCATGATCCTCAACAGAGAATTAGAAAAAGACAACTACCCAGTCCCACTGATGGAGCAAATATTGCATACCATGTCTGGTTCTGATATTTTATCCTTGATGGATGGTTTTTCAGTTTATAACCAAGTTCTAGTTTCAAAGGAAGACCGATTGAAAACTACCTTCTGAACCAAGTGGGGAACCTTTTCTTATAAATGCATGCCCTTTGGGTTAATCAATGTAGTGGAAACCTTCCAAAGGGCCATGGATGTGGATTTTTGGGGAATAATCAACAAATGTGTAATAGTTTATTTGGACAGCGTGACTGTATATTCAAAGAATAGAGAAGATCACATCCAACACCTAACCCATATTTTTGAAAAGTGTAGGAAATAAGGTATATCCTTAAACCCTAAGAAAAATATCTTTGGTGTCGAGGAAGGGAAACTAATATGTCATATTATATCTCAAGCAGGAATTCACATAGACCCTAAGCAAATTAGGGCTATAGCTCAGCTTCCATTACCCCACAAAAAAAAGGCTATGCAATCCTTCTTTGGGAAAATCAATTTTGTGAGAAAGTTCACCCTGGATTTCACTGAAACTATCAAACCCTTACAAAATATGATCCAAAAATATGCTGAATTTAAGTGGGATGATGAAGGAAAAAGTTCTTTCACCAATTGTAAGACTGCAATATCTCAAGCTCCATTGTTGCGAAGTTCCGACTGTAGCAAATGTTTTTTCCTCTACACTTTTTACTCCAACCAATCATTAGATGCAATATTGACCCAAAAGGATGATGACAACAATGAGGCCATGGTATCATTTATGAGCACTAATCTCCAAGGGGCCGAACTAAATTACCCTTCTATAGACAAACAGGCTTACACGATGTATAACGCAGTGAAACACTTTAGATCTTACATCCTAAAGAACCACACAAAATTCATTGTGCCTTATCTCGTAGTCTAATCCCTATTCACTCAACAAGAGATGGGGGAAAGAAGAGGGAACTAGATGGTAGTGGTCCAATAATTTGATCTTGATACAAAACATGCCAAACTAGTTAAGGGACGAGGACTATGTAAACTGCCAGTTGAAGCCCAGGACCAAGTAAATGAAGACCCTAGGTGGGAGAATGAATTGGCATTATGGTATAGTGAAGATTCATATGTATCCCCAGGGGAGGGGTCTTGGTATGGGAAATTATATTATCTCCTGCACCATGGGACTTTCCTAGAAAACTTAAACCCTAAGGAAGGAGAGCTCTCAGGATAAAATCATCACAATATCGCCTCATAAATTCAGTGCTCTTTTGCGTTAGTTATGATGGGGTAGTTTTAATATGTCTCGAAGAAGAAGACACATAAAAGTTTCTGAAGGAGCTCCATGATGGTCCTACAGGTGGACACTTCATAAGGACTACTACCACTCACAAAATATTGAGAGATGGATATTATTGGCCTACTCTATTCAGGGATGCTCACACATACTCTAGGAACTGTATAACTAGTCAAATAAGTGTGGGGAGGGAAAAGAGAGGCGTTGTCCCACTCCAACCTGTGGTCATCTCCAAGCCATTCAATAAATGGGGGTTAGATATCATAGGAGAAATTACACTGATTTCTTCAAAACAACATAGATGCATATTGACTAGTGCCATAGACTATTTCATGAAATGGGCAGAGGTCATCCCTCTAACTCATGTAAATGAAAATGTGGTGATCCAATTCGTATAACAACAGTTGATCACAAGGTTCAGTATGTCTTCCATCCTTGTTTTTGATAATTACGCTTACTTTTCTTCTACCCTATTAAGAGAGTTTGATTTATACAAAGGAATCATAATCAGATACTCTACAAATTACTATCCACAGGGAAACGAAGTGGTAAAATTAACCAATAAGAACCTAGTGAGGGTATTAAATAAAATAGTTGCATACAACTAGAGGAATTGGCACAATTCACTTCATAATTCCTTATGGGTTGTTAGAGTAACACCCAAGGAAGATATAGGGAATTCCCCATACTTTTTGGTATACAGATAGGAAGCCATTCTCCTGAACAGGCTGTATCTTCGATCTCTTCAGCTTGCTCAGGATTCTAGAGGACAACCCTCATCGGTTATACAACAAAGAATTGATACCCTCCTCATGATGGAAGAAGAAAGGGAGAAATAAAAATCAAATTTCATTACCCATCAGAAGATAGTTAAAAGGTGGTTTGAAAAACATAAGGCCAAAGAGAAGAATTTTGAAGTAAGAGACTTAGTCATGAAATGGGACAGAGCGAATGAGTTGAAGGGAAATCATTCAAAGTTTCAGAATCTATGGCTCGTAACTTTTCCGGTAGCCGAGAAAATTGGGGTAGGAAAGTATCGGTTGCAAAATCTGAGGGGGGAACCTGATGCCCTCCCGGTGAATGGCCAAGTCCTAAAACAATATTTCTATTAAAAAACAAAAAACAAATGTGTGTGTTTTCATGATATTTTGTTTTTAGGTAGGTTGATTGTGGGGTTCTTCATTTTTTTTTCTTGTTATAGCTCTTTTTTCTCTTTTGAAGTTTGTGTTCAACAAGGCATTGGTTGACCTTAGTTCATGCGGTATAACAAACTTTGTTCCTGACTCATGCTTACATACAACACAAGAAGCGCTGGGAGAATTGCGGTTGTTTTGAAGGAGTTCTTTCTCTAACCTATGTAGATAAACAACCTTAGAAAAATGATGAAGTGTCTTTCTGTTGGTTTGGTAAAACCTAAAGGGAAATATGGTAATATGGAAAGGACCTCATGTACCTCAAGATAGAGTGAGAAAAAATTCACCTTAACCATCTCATTTTGGAAATAACAGACATCCTCTTCTCCCACTCTCTCAGGGCATTCTTTCGAAATAAAATCAATTATATCAAATGAGTGAAAAGTAGGAGAGTGTATGAAAATAACTCTGTCGAAACTATGGACACTCGCTAGCAGTGGAGGAAGGTCTCTGGTGTCGAGATGACTCCACCGGGGCTATGGACGCTTGCTCGTAGTGGAGCAACACTGTAGCAAGTGAATGATGATAACTAAAAGGTCTGGTGCCAGTGAATTATTTACTCTACTCTTTTCAAAATAGGGAATGGGTCATGGTTAAAGGAAATGAAGGTGGAATAACGGTTGAAACTCCACAGGCAGGCCCATATTCACCAACCAGGGAATTTCAAATGCAAGGATAGAAGAGGCTTTGATTAAAAAAAATCTAAGTTCTGAACTAGATTTTGCATCAACTGAGCCCAAGGAAGAAACAAAGATTCTTCTTTCACCCAGTAAGTCGCCATTTGTTGAGAACTCAACACACCCTAAAATCCTTATCAAATTTTGTCACTTTTTAGGTACCACTTGTTTTTTGCACTGTCTGACTCAACTTCATTTTGGGAAATGTTTTATCTTTGATTATTTTCATGAATCTTATCACCTATTTAGGTTTGTTTGAACTTATGAAACCTCATGTATAAAATACCTTAAAACCTAAATTAAGAATCAACAACTAAACCATGCACCTAATGCACTCAATTTTGGTGTCGGAAAGAGTTCAAGTAAGTAAAGGAACCACATAGAAACAACAATCGTCAATTGTCGATCCTCATCGGCATTGGCAGAATGCAGTTTTGGTTTACATAGGTTATTCGCATAAAGGTTCGAGAGATAGTCTATCCCTTTCGACATCGGTAAATTATGAGAAGACAGTCGTTAACAAAGGACGTAAAATAATCATTGATAGCTGATGCCTGATGCGCTTTATCAGGATTGGGGAAAATATAGAAGGATCACAAAAAACATTTATACTGAGATAAATTTATCTCTGATTGTCGATCCCCAATGCATTTTTGGCATCGTGAATTTTTCGAGGGAGCCAATCCGAGAGCACTTGGGTATTTTTATCGTCGATCGTCGATCCTTGACACTTTTCGGCGTCGGCAAGTTAGGATTTGGTTTTAGAATGAATGGATAAAATAAATTATTGACTCCAATTAATAGGAGAAAATTCAGTCACTGGTATTGAACTCCAGATGTCTTTACTGGGTAAGAGGGTCATACAGTCTAGTTCTATCCCAAGTCATTTTGGGTTCCCTAGGTCCTAGTCACACCACTGAGTCACATTTTCTACATCAACATTGTATGGTAATATTAATCATCACTAGAGATTTTGCAGGAGGATATCAAAAAAAATGTTCACAACATAATCACGACCCCCGATCCACAACCTGAAAGAGAAGAATGATGGGACATTTGTGACATTAGATACGATCGGATTTTGGAAATTTAAGAAACTAGTTAATGCCCGATCGCACATTAGTTTATACCCTGTGCATTGATTAGAAAAAAATAAAATTAATTGTCGATAGACCACATTACCACCCATGCCTCCACCGTCAACCCACGATGAATTTAAGTTAAACTCCTCTGAAGATCCAACGATAGATTTGTTGAAATTTCACTCATAACCTAAATTGAATGGTTGATGTGACACGATAAGATCATCCCTGTTTAAATCCCTAGAATCGTTGTGAACAACTTCATTCTGTGCGTAAGTGAATTCCAGAGAGTCTGAAGGAGCAGAGAGAGAAACTCAAGACTATACTGACCCTTTTGATTATCAAAACCAGGTTTAACAAGATTCATAGGTATGTATCCAAGTATGTCATTTCATTGGTTATAATTTATATATGTTCATCCAGTTTCTTACACAGTTTCTAAACTCTGCTCTAGTTGCAGGAAGAATTCTGCTGAGAAATCCAACCACCAGATGCTCACCGAGAGAACCTAAGATGAAAGAACTAGAGAAGGCCCACCAAGCGGTGGAAAGAATTGATTACATCAGCGTAGTTCAAAAGGGTTGAGACACCAAAGAGCACGACATTCTGGTTCTAAGGGACATTGTTGGTCCCCGGTTTTGACCATGCTCTTTGCCTATATTATATACCACAAACCTCCATTTATATGCCAGTACCACCTTTTTGACCTCATTTTGACATACTTAACATCTCCCTATCATTCAAAGGGGTCACCTAAGGTATCTTTGCATTTCAAACTATTTTTATGCACTTTAATGCTTTAAATTGATAATGGGACTAATATCGCTTGGGTTAGGTACCACTTCTATTCTTGGAACCGGATGCCGGTACCAGGTACCAACTCGCACCCGCGGAGGTACCAGTGGAGCTGTTCGAGATCTGTGCATTATGGTGTGCGTTATGGTTCGAATGGGAAATAGAAAGATTCACAGGCTAGCTGGAGTCATTGCCACAAAGTGCTCGAGAGCATAATGATAACCCTGGATCGATTACTCTTCATCATTCACACTTCGTGACACTACGTGTCACGAAGATGTGAAATACGTTTTAATTTGATTCCACGACTATTCTCGGATCAGGGATCCGTTTGTTTCTATGCATCTTCGTTTTCGACTGTTATGAACAATAAGACTTCTATTAAAACCCGGGATCAATCCTGAGAACGGGTTACTATTACTACTGTTACAATTGCTATTGCTATTGTTATCGTTACTGGATTATGTAATACCGTGGATCTATGTTTTGAATATAGACTGTTGTTACGTTCTATTACTTGACTGTCATATGATCTGAGCATTATTTTGATGAGTTAATAAGGCATGAAGTTACACTGTATTTGCATAGAATGATCTAGTCGGCTCTGGTCGTTTCCCACATCATTTGTTCCGTTTGGTTGGGCCCACCAAACTGGTGCAAGTCGCTGCCTTAATTTGCAATAGTTTAGTTTGTGTTGTTATAGCTTTAGTTCATTTCAATATTTTAGAACTTGCATCCGAGGTAGCTTAGCGTTCACAGATTTAGCTTTAGTTTATCATAGCTTCATTTCATTGTAGTGTGTTAATGCTTTCTTACACGACAGTTTAAAAGTTTCAGAACCATGTTTATTCATTCCTCAACAGACTCAATTTCCAGACTGTTATCTTTTTATGTTGGCGAATGTTAAACGCAGTACTGATGCCTGTAGGGTTAGCATATGCATATGATTGTTTGGATTTTCACTTTCACTTCGAACATAACTCATAATTAGCATGCACTTTGCTTTGTTAGACAGTAGTTGCCTTGCGTTCTTAGAACAATTAGGTTACAGTTAAGAACAAGAGGAGCTCCTGGTACCAGTTAGTGGCATAATACTCTGTTTTCCTATAGACAGAATAGACTGATTTTTGCTGCTCAGAATGAATGCATTTTCAACGATACTCTGTGTGTCTTAACTTAAACGGAAAAGATGATGGTAGATGATTAGACATAGAGGTAGAATGATTTTGTAGAACCACACTTTTGAATAGAAATAGCAGTACCAGCATTTGAGCACAAGACTGTTTTTTTGTTTATGACTTAGTAGGAAATGCTAAGTTTCGAGTTAGTTATTAGAATTCAAGTTTTCAGAATAGGTGTGTGTTTTCTTCTTAGGATAGCATTTAGATAGAGACTAGATGCTTGCCTGCACATACTATGTATCAGCTCGAAGTTTACCAACCCTGGTTTGACAATTTAGTGTTTCAGGTCACTTAAAAGCTTCAATTTAGCAGCCTGACAGACATCATCATCGATCATATAAGGAAGTCCATTGAATAATGGGTGAATATGGCCCAAGAAAATTAGAGGGATATTCAAGAGAAATGGATCGCAAGATCTAGAGAACCATTCCACTATTAAAATTTGGAGAGTCTAATTGGGCCTCAATGGCGGGTTTGGTTCCTGTTGTTGAGCTAAATGGATTTAGGACCCCTCAATAGACCCTACTATCTCGATTGGAGATGATAGTCTATGGTATCCCAAAATGGACCGACACTCATTCAAAGAAGGGCTTGTAATTATTTGTTGTTGTGATACTCTTCTTCCAAGATGTGAGAATGGCCATCTTTGAAAACCGATCAACCACCATAAATACGCAATCGTTGCCTTGCTTGGTGGATGGAAAGAAAAACATGTAATCCATCGAGATGGATTCCCAAGGCCTCTATAGAGTAGGAAGAGGGATGTATAAGCCTTGCTTCTTGATGGCTAGCTAGGAAATGGCATAGGAAGTGCAAGATCTTATATACTTGTTAACGTCCTGTCAAATTTTTGGCCAATAAAAATCTTTCTGTAGAATGGCAACAATTGTCTCCATGCCAAAATGTTTTGGCATACGAATATAGTGATCCTCCAAAATCATCTTTGCATGCTTTCTTGCAAGAACACAAAAATGGCCCAGATGGCATAATAGTCCATCCTCAATGTAAAAATCAGTGAAATTTGCACCTGTACCCAAGAGCTTATAGGTGGTGGTGAAGTCAATATCTTGTTGATAAAGTTGGGGCCACTCAAATGCCTCATTCCCACAGGAATGGAGCACGGTGGTAAGTAAAGCCACGAGAGGTCAATTGAGGCAGTCAGTGGCATGATTTGTTCTCCCTGTCTTATACTTGATGTTGAGATGGAATTTTTGCAGGTATGTGGACCATTTTTTATGGAGTTCATTCTACAACTTCCCTTGTGTCTGTATGAATTGCAGAGGCTTGTAATCAATGTGGATGATTGTCTCCTTTCCCAGAATGTAATGTTTCCATTGACGGAAGGATTGCACAATGGAATACATTTCCTTGTCATAGGCGGGGTATTTTCGGATGGTATTTGAGAGTGTCTCACTATGGTATTCTACTGGATGATCGTTCTGAGTGAGAATTGCGCCTACCACATAGTCGGATGCATCAATCTTAATCTCGAACGGTTGTTGCAGATCGAGTAAGGAGAGTATTAGAGTTGAGCACAAGCGATGTTTCAGATCATCAAATTCTCATTATTGTGCCTTACCCCATGCGAAATTTTCCCTGCCACCTCCCTTGGTCACTTGGCTGATGGCCCATGCAATATGGGAGAATCCCAATATGAACCATTGATATAAGTTGGCAAGTCCCAAGAAGCTCCAAAGCTCGGTTAGTGTGGTCGGGGTTGGTCAATAACATATGACTTGGATATTAGCTGGATCCACATGTACCCCATGATCATCAAAAATTTATTCAAAGTATTGGACCATGTTCATGCCAAAGGAGAATTTTTCCAAGTTGGCATATAGTTTGTGTTGTCGTAGAGTGTTAAAAACTTGTTGAATATGTTGCATGTGCTCCTCCCAAATTCTGCTGAAGATGAGGATGTCATCCAGATATACCGCCACAAAAGAGTTGTTGAAGGGTCTCAATACATCATCCATCAACCTCATGAAAGTGTTTGGTGAATTTGTTAATCCAAAGGGCATGACCAACCATTTGAAGACACCTTCTTTAGATTTGAAAGTGTCTTCCATACATCAGTCAGTTCGATGAGAACCTAGTGGTAGCCAAACTTTAGGTCAATCTTGTTGAAGAAATTTTCCCCCTTGAGTTGGTCAAGAAGGTCATCAATTCAGGAAATTAGGTATCAGTTCTTGACTATGATTTTTTTTAAGGCTTTGTAATCAATACAGAGATGTCAGGCCTCGTCTTTCTTTGGAACCAGTACAATCGAGATTCTACAAGGGGAGAAACTGGGTCTGATGTTCCCAGTTTGAAGTAGCTCTATGATGCTTGATTTCTTCATTTTCCATCAATGAGCGATGATAGACTGGTCCATTAGGCAGAGGTGAACCAAGGGTTAGATCAATTATATGCGTGACTTGGC
Source organism: Picea engelmannii (assembly GCA_009831015.1). Taxonomy (NCBI): domain Eukaryota; kingdom Viridiplantae; phylum Streptophyta; class Pinopsida; order Pinales; family Pinaceae; genus Picea; species Picea engelmannii. The sequence continues at coordinate 64,628 of ML779699.1, read as the reverse complement.
AGTGTGCCAGTACCTCGGTGGGTGAGGAGAAGATGTCTCTGTAGTCTTCCATGATCCCGTCCACTTGCTTCTACTATAAAGAGAGGCTCTGTGTAGAGGACAAATATGTGGCCATGACCTTCATCTTACTATGAGAATGGATCACAAATAATACGAACGTCTCGGTATGTGAAATGACCTTACTGCATTGCTTAGTAGAGATTAAATAAATAATGGTAGGCGATGCTACCTCTGGTATCCTATATAGTTGTCTACCCAAAGTAATAATATCATTGCGGGGTCTAAACTCATACACAACATGTTTCTTCCACAAATATGGTTGTCCTAAAATAAAATCACAAACTTCAAGGGCAATAATATCACACAATACCACATCTTTGAAGGGCTTGATGTCATAGTGAAAATGAAATTTTTGGTTGACACAAAGATCTCTTCCTTGGAGAAGCCAACTGATGGTGTAGGGATACAGGTGCGGTGTCATCAAAAGATTCAACCACTTGAAAACCTATGTTGAGATCGGGTTCTTATGACTATCTCTATCGCCAATGAAATGAAGCAGAGCCCCATTTACCCACATCTGTGAGTTAAAGAGGCATTCCCCTTCCTATGGTTCTTCTAGTTCATTTGAGTGGACTTTGGTGGTGGCGAAAGTGGCATTGGGTTCGACATCAATAATCCACTTCCCAAATTATGGATTTGATTTGGAGTCAAAAATTGCCTCTAACTCGGAAGCTTTCAGCTCAACTACTAGTGACTCCTTGGAGTGACATTCTTCGGTGTTGTGTGAAGGGATTTTATGGTATTCACACCACTTTCCCGTGTCCTTCTTAAAATTCTCATTACCCTTCTTGTGTTGTGGCTTGGACTGGTTGTCCTAAGAGTGGCCATATTTTTTGTGTCCCATTTTTTGTGGGTTGGGGCCGCCTTTTCCCTACTTCGGCTGTGAGGAGTTTGCAGATCCAAACTCTCGCCTCTTCTCCTTAAATTTATACTCTATCTTGAAAGCATATCTATAAGCCGCACCTAATGATGCAATGTCCAAAAAATTCATTTATGTTTGAATGTATCTATGTAGATAACTGCGATATTTGAGAATTAGATTTCATTCAGAGTCTTTGATACTCAATTTTGTGCACAAGGTATGGAAAATATTGGTGAAATCTGGTATTGTCTGGTCCCTTTCCTGACACAGTGTCATCCATCTTTTGTACTGGTCCTCGTAGATTCTAACAGGGTAGCATTGTTCATTAATTGAATCCCTATAGGAATCCCATGTGGAGTAAACCACAATTATTACAGATTACTCTATGGCCCTTTGGTTAGAGTAAGTATCCCACTAGTCCGTAACATGGGGGATGACCTTGAGTGCAAAAGTAATATTTTCCCTGTCGAAAAAATTGTGGACCAAAAAATACCTTTAGAGTAGATTCAACCATTTATCTACAACATCTACATCTATCAGTTCTTCAAATAATGGAATATAAAAATTTACTTGTACCTTGAAAGGGGTTCCATGGTCGCTTGATGAAGATGTGTTTCCTGTGGGCAACTGTCGAAGGATCTGTGCAAATTTTTCCATAATTTCATTCATTTGTCGTGCAAGGGATTCCTTGAGCAACATTTTAAAAGGATATTATGATCCATCATATTTCTTCTCATCCACCATTGGTTTTTGTTGGGCTCGATGCGACCGATATTTCAAAGGCATGGCTAGTTCGAGTCCCAACTTCTTGTACCTAGATCTTGTCAGGGACATCCACGAAGAAAAATAAATGAAGAGCATACTGTTATGATACCACTAATACGGATTTATGAGCGAAAATAAGTGAATAATAGATTGAATAAAATAACACAGAGATACGAAGAACAACAACAGATATACAATGAACAATAAATTCTATTGAATAAATAAAATAGGTTGAAACTGTAAAATTGCATAACTAAAAACAACTTGCTCAAATTGTGGTAGCTATCTCTAAGAAGATATGTGCCTGCTACGTGCATCTGTTTTAGAAGAATGATTACAATGAGGCTCTAGACGAATTTTTAACATTACTCATGAATTCCAAATCCATAGACATCCAAACACCTAACCTTAGGAGATGAAACACCAAAAGTTATGTGGGCCCTGATGGGTAAGTTGGTACCTCAACTTGTTGAGGTTGTAAATTTTTCCTATGACCTCCGTTTTAGGCGTGTGATAGCCCGTTGGAAAGGTATTTTTTAGAAATACACATTACGTTGTCAAAATATAACTTCATATATAGTTTGACTGTGGAAAGACAAAAAAAAAGTTGTTTAGGGACCCAAAACATCCCTGGAAGTACATAAAGATTGACTGACATGAAAACTTCTAAAATACACCAGTTGGATTAGGTGGTCAGCCACCAGTCTCCACCTGGAAGTTTTGTAGCGATTCATACAAATTTAAAAGTTTAGAACTGACAATTACAAAGAATTATAGAAGAACGTGTTGAACTAAAAATTGTCAAGAGGAGCCAGTTGGAATAGGTGGGTGGCCACCAATATCCACCGGAATCAATTTGTAGTTTTTTGTTCCCAACTGCTAGATGTTTTAAGAATAGATGAACAATTTCTTCTTCCTCTAATAGAATTGTGGATGTTCCTCCCTCTATCATGCGCTCTTTTGTTATGTTGGCTACTTCCAAGAGTTGTTGTAGTGTTGCAACTGATCCTGCACTTTTTTTTGCTGCTCTACTTGTTTCCTAGTTGCTTCCTCAATTACTTCCTCTGCGAATTCCTGTACTTGGTATCTTATTAGGTCCATGTTTTCATTGGTAAAACTATAAATTGGGGTATCCCTGTGCACTTTAGTCTTCTTGTGCACCCTTCCTACTGGCTCCTTCCCTTTATCCTTTCAATTTTCTCCTGCCATGGGGACTATCTATTGTGATTCTACTATTGATGGTCCAAGCGTATTTCCTATGCCATTATTCTGGTTGTTCCCCTTCCCCTCATCTAGTTCTTCATCACTTTTATCTTGTTCTTCCTCTTCTTTCAAGTGCCCCATTTTTTCTACTAGAGTTTCCCACCCTTATTCCCAATCATTAATGATCAGACATACATCCTCTGTTGTCAACTTATATTTGGTTGGAAACCACATGTGCATTGATTACTTCTTTTATTGCACATACATATAGTTCATTCCCACTTTGAATCACACAATATCCTTGTAGGTTTCCACTATCTCAGCTGAGATGCACGGTGTATGTTCGATTAGATATTTGATATGATCAAAGTATACAAAAAATGTAACATTATTGTCATGTTTCCTCCTTGTGTTCGAAATATTCCATAATTTGGCATACTGCATGGCCATACTACCTCTACCAAATGTTCCCATGTGCTTGTAATAGCCCGGTTCCTACCATCCTATGAGTGTAATCAAAATCAAAAGCCATGCATAATGAAATTGTGTACCCTTCTCTTGGGCCTCGATACAATCTGTTAAAAATTGATTGACGAAGAAGGTGGCCTAGTTCATTGGACCCCTTCAGATTATTTTATGTGGATGTGATCACTGCATTCAGTACTTCATCCTTACGACATTTGTGTAGCAATTCACAAGACAATAACTGCATCGCAAACTGAACATTGTCATCATTGATGTTCATGACATCCAATCTTATTTTCCCTATGAAAGTGTGAAACTTCTCCTTCATTTGTTATGATAATGCTCTCCCCTCTTTCTTTTTGAACAAAGTGGTTATATTCTCTCTGGCTTTTGGTGGCCATGTGATCCACACAATCAGTGCAGTATCAATTGATATTGGTGGGTCAAGCCACAATGTCCCTCCATGGATGCAGCTGAGCAGTAAATTAACGTAGGAATTAATTTCCAGGCTACATCCAAAGTGTGGAATGTCCAATAGGTTCAGTATTCCTAACTTCTCCAGTCCAGTTTCCCACACCCATGTTTCCAACACTATCTCTTATGGGCTCGATACGTTCTTAGTGCACAAGTAATTTTCACTGACCAACGCAAGAAACTTTTTCTCGTCTTTAATCTCATGATCCACAAACTTGAGGGAGACAACCTTGTTGAGCATGTCTCCTTCTATACTTACACTTGATGCGACTAGTTATGTTTCCAATGAGTATTTCCCATCGGTTGGTACTTTGACTTGCGGCACATTGTCTTTCCTCGAGGGGATATAATCTATGTGGAAGCTTTCATGTGAAGATGAAGCTAAAGCTCCAGGTATTTCCTCAACCTCTGGTGTAACTTCTGGTCATTTTGATTTCTTTCATGTCGCTGCTAATGGAACTTCAAATTTTGTTGGTGCCATTTGTTTTTGCGACATTTGGCTTTACTTGATTTGTGTGTGTGTGTTGGTGCGGCTGTAGTTTGGCTCTGAGTCACTCTGGTTTCCTCGCATTCACTCTCACTTACATGAATCTCTTAGTAACAATGATTCCCTCTTAGTGGCCCTCCACTTTTTTGGTTCCTTCTTTCCAACTGTGCATGTCTCTTCATGCATTAACTCGCTTGTCCAATCTGCAAATGTGGTTGATGAATGGTTAAATAAATGTGGATTTATTACAAAATATGTTGGGTGATTTTTTCCTCATGTTTCCAATCTGTCGCGATTTTCAGTGGCTTTTACCATTTAATATTATACAATGTCTTTATGACCTGTCATTCTTCCTTTGTAGCCATCGTTTCCATGCTTTAATACTTCTATCGGTCTTGTTATTTCCAAACATCACAATTGTTCTTTCTTTTTCATATGTTTGCTTCAGAGTCCTTTTGTTCTATGTTTTATTTTCTTAATTGGCATAGTTCTATCCTAATGCAGGATGATATTTCCTTTAGCACAATCACCTATGCCTTGTACTCTATAATATTTTTCTTTTTGCTATATCTACTTTTTATTTGATTTTCTTCCCTTTTATACTTTTTTTTTTTTTTTCCTTCCTACTATGGTATAGTTATTATGATACACATGGTTTGGCACACCCCAAATTAATACACATATAGTTGACCATCTATATATAGTTTCATCCAACTTACATTCTCCATTCCTCCAAGTACTTCTCCATTCATGGTTTCCAACTGCACAACACCTGTCTCCGTCACATGTTGAATCATATATGGTCCATGACAATGCATTCAAAACTTTCATGGATGTTGCATAAACTTACTTTCATAGAGTAATACTTTGTATCCCACTTGAAACTTTTTATTTTTAATGTGTCTATCATACCAAGACTTATCTCTTTCCTTCTAAACTTGCTAATGGAAACCTGCAACAAATCAATCTTCTTCAAGCCATACTAACTACGATAGTCTCTCCTATATTGTACCAGAGTCTGAAAGATCAGTGATCACTGAAATGCGCAGGCTAGGTAGAATAAACTCCATTGGCATCACTGCTTATTTCCCATAGACCAACCTAAAAGGTGTCTTCCCTGTCAACCTTTTACTTGTAGTCCTGTAAGCCCATAACACTACAGGAACTATTAAGTCCCAATCATCTCTCCCTACATTGCAGATTTTTGTCAAAGCATTCTCCAAGATTTTATTGAAAGCTTCCATTGTCCCATTGTCCTGAGGATGATATGGGGTACTCTTCTGATGATGAATTTGAAACTCCTCAGTCAATGATACAATTGTTTTATTCAGAAAGTTGGTTCCTTGATCACTAAGTACTATGAATGAACATCCAAACCATGTGACTACATTCTCAAACAAAAACCTCACAGTAGTCTCCGCGGTGCAATATAGAACTGGTGTTTCTTCTTCCCATATTGTCAAGTACTATGTCACAGTGATTATGTACCTTTCCCCTCATCTTCTTTCTTGTGGGTTGATTGGCCACACAAAATCTATGTCCCATTTATAAAATACTTTCAAGGTAACCTATGGGTGTAAAGGCATTTCATCTCTCCTAGATGGTTTACCCACTCTTTGACATACATCACATGACTAGAAATATTCCTTAGCATCTTTGTGAAGTGGAGGCCACTAGATCCCTAGGCACAAAATATTTTGTGCAGTCACTTTCACTGCATAATTTCCTCCTACAATCCAGTCATTTATTTCTGCGAGTATCATCGGTCTTTCATGTTTCAACACACATCATCTTAATATTTTGTCTACTCCCAACTTGTATAAATTCTCTGCAATCAAATGATAATCCACTACTTTAACTACCAAGTGTTTCTTCTACGCCATTGTCATCTCTGATGGAGTCATTCCTGCACTTAGAAACTGGATGGTGTCTAAGAATCAATCATCCACTATTTTAACCGCAAATATTTGTGAATCCGGTAAGTTGTCATCTAAATTTCCTACATCTTCTCTTGATAATATACATGATAGATGATTTGGTCCAACATACAACTTATCAGGTTTCACCACAACCTCAAAATCATATTCCTGGAAAAATGGTATCCATGTGCATATTCTCTCCCCCCAACACAGGCTTGTTCACTAAGTATTTTAATGTAGAATGGTCTATGTACATATTAAAGTGAGAACCCAATAAATAATTTCTAAACTTTTGTAGTGCCTATACCATTTCCAATCCTTCTCATTATGTATTAGTGTAATTTTTTTCATCTATAGACAACTTCCTACTTGAAAATGAAATTGGGTGACCTATGTCCCCCTCCCCTGGTTGAGATAGTATTGTTCCCAATGGTATGGATGATGAATATACATGAACATGGAACTCCTTGTTCCAATATGGAAATATCAAAATTGGCATGGTTACTAGTTTTTTCTTTAAGGTATCCAAGCCCTTCTGACAGTCCTTGTTCCATTAGAACTTTGCTTCCTTATTTAACAACATTTACATTGGTGTTGTTATATGTGCATATCCCTTGATAAACTTTCTGTAATATATTTTGTGACCCAAATTTTCCCTCAGTTTTCTGACTGATGTAGGCAGTTCTAAATCCAAAATTACTGCAATCTTGTTTAGATCCACTAGTAGTCCCTCCTTGCAAACTACATGGCCCAAACAAATTCCAAACGGTGCACAAAAAATACACTTCTTTAGGTTCAGAAAAATATGACACTATATAAAACTATCCAACATTAGCTTGAGTAATTCTATGTGATCCTTCAGTAGACTAAACATAGTCCAATTTTCTAAGTATACTTCAAGGAATTTATGAATAAATTCCTTGAACACTGCAACCACAATTCTGGAAAAAATTGCAGGAGTGTTCTTCAGTCCAAATGGAATTACTGTATACTGATAAATTCCCCACTCTATCAAAAAAGTAGCCTTGTACTGGTCTTCTTGTGCTATTTTTATCTTATGGTACCCGTAGAATTCATCTATGAAGGAGTAAGTCTCGTGGCTTCCTACATTCTCTAGTAACTCATATGTAAATGGTGTTGGAAATGGGTCATGTAAACATACATCATTCAACTTCCTTAGATCCACACAAATCTTGATTCCTCCTTTCTTCTTTTCTTGCACTACCATTGGACTAATCCACTATGATTCCTCCACAGGTTCAATGATTCATGCATACAACATCCTATCTATTTTTTCTTTCACCTTTTCTTTGTACTTTAGATTTAACCTATAAGGTCTTTGTCGTACTGGCTTAGAACCTGGTTTCAAGGGAATATTCATCTATCCCAAGTCCCCAGATATCACCTTCATCTCCAAAAATGTGGTTTGGAATAGGTCATAATATTCTCTCAGCAAGTCTGCAATCTTCTCTATTGTCTCATCACTCTAGTAATCTCATATCTGCACAAACTTGGCATTCTTTGTCATCTCAATGTTTACCTTCCACTCTTTTATGGGTTGTGTGTATGCGATGGGCTCAAGCTATGGCCCTTCTTCTACTCATTCTTCTTATGTTTCAAGTATTTGTACATTCTTGAGATCATCTTCATCTTGTTCTTCCTTAGAAACATTGTAGCATTCCAATAACTCATGGACAATCATATTAGCTCGATGCGCACTACATAATGGTACCACCTCCATCGACCCTTTTTCTGAGAAGATATTATTTTGAATATCTTGTAGCACTGCATCTATCAATGGGGATTCATGTTCAAATGTAAATGTGATTTTGAACCTCTAGACCATCTCGTCCCATCTTGTTGTTTCTTTGTGCATTTCCAATTCCCAATACGAGTTCTTCATAATTATGTCTAGTGTGTCTATAAATTTTTGCATCCATTCTATCTCCAGTACTGAACTCCATAAGGTCCTGAACTACTCAACATGACCTGTTGGATCACTCTCTCCTGTATACTTCTGCAAAATATATTATACCTTGGTACCAAACCTTACTTGCATTAGTCTTCTACACTATGACCAATATTTCATCCCCTCTCTATGTGCAACCCACTATATGTCGAGAGTCACTTTTAGGAAAACATCTAGTGCCAAAAGTATTTGTTGTTTGGGTACCTACAACATAAATTCCTTTACAAACAAACTTATATCAGTCAATCCATCATACATGGGTGGATCACATAGCTCTGTTCCAATCTAGTGCAAGGATCGGGTCATGTGTTCACATCGTCTAGTTGACACTTCATGCATCCTTTGCTTCCAATTCTCTAGACCCTCGTATGAGTCTGATGCACATGAAATGATACTTCTCCAACTTAGCGCACCATATGCAGTAGGGTTTACATAATCATCGATCTATGCAGTCATGTTTTACAAATTGTCGATGTTGTTTCCTGTTGTTGGATATATGTATCTCTTTCCTTTTGTTGGGTCCAATGGTGTGGTCACTCTAAACTCTTCAAAATAAAATATAATTTCCCTCCTCTGTAGGTTTATGATTTTCAGATTATCAAATTCCCATCCAAGTCCCATCAATGCTGGATATGTTTGACTATCATCCATGATCTCAATAACCTTAAAGTCTACCACACTGCTCACCCCATCCATGTTCACAGGTATTCCTATCAATTGAACAATCAGTACTATCTTGTGTTGATTCACGAGCCTTAACTGAACAAGAGAAAATACTATCTTGGATTTTCCCATCATCTCCCAGGTCTGTTTAGGAAATAAATTCACATCAGACCCCAAGTCCAAGATAACATTATCCACATCTTATTCCCCAATTTGTTCACCGAATCTGAATTCTTTGTTGGTTCTCTTTCTGTACAGTACCTTATTAACCACCCTTTGTGAGATGGTAGCTTCCCTTCCTTGTGTACAATGATCAATTGTCTCATATAGTATTTTCAATGCAGTTTCATCTTTTATTATCTCTATGTAAATTCTCAATAATTATTTTAGTGTTCTTACCTTCCCACTTGGTTTATCTTGTACAATACTATATCCAACATGAGGCGTAGACGATGTTTATTCTCCCTAATCATGTCTAAGTACCAATTTCCTTTCCCTCTTATATGTCTCCTTTTCTTGTTGAGGATCAAAGGTTGGCATGGATCTTGCTGAATTCCTTACCCATTACTCATCTTACTCCCCCCCCATTCATCATATCATTTCTTATTCTATCTTCTCCATGCATAACAAATGTTATTCTTGGCCCTTCATTGTGTTCTTTAGCTGATATTTTCTACACATTCTAATTTGGATTATGGTTTTGGTTTCCTCTATACTTCAATTTTGCAACTATTTGAGGACAATATTATGTCGCATGGTCCATTTCTCTACAATATGTCCATGCTCTAAACATATTCAGTAAGTCATGGGCTAAGTTCCCCGATTGATTACAATTATAACATATTATTGTTCCTCTTCCTCCTATGCCAAAATTTCCTCTTCCTCGACCTCTAGCAAAATTTCCTCTATTCCTTGGGGTAAATCCTCTCTCATTATTATATTTTTGACCTCCTCCATCTGTTGCAATATTATCCTCTTAAATCCTATACATATCTGAAGTACGCTCTCTCATCAAATCAAATGCATGGAAATTCTTCTCTTCATGTCCGCCCTACTTGCAAAAATTCCAAAACATATTCCTTGGTGTACTTTGATACTTCGACATTAATGGAAAATCAGTTGCATGATGTCCCCATTTATTACATATCTCACAATGCCTCCCTCATGATAATGGATTTGGTACTCTAGTTTCCAAATATCGTGGTAATGTTGGGCATTCATCCTTATGATTTACTTTAGTCCTATACTTGGTACACTAGAATTTATATCGTTTATCCTTCCCTTTTGTAATTTATGTCAACTAAATTGTTAATGCATCCAACTTCATTTAAACATATTCCATCCCTCCACTGTCTCCTATAGGGGATGATTCCAATTTCATTGCAATTTCCAGAGCCTCGGGCTGCAACGCAATCTTTTTTCAATCAATGCCCTGTGAATGTGTGGTAGAAGTCCTGCAATAAACCATTATTTATGTTGTTGATCAGGGATATGGAAATTCATCCTTCCCATCATGTCCTTGAACCTTTTATCGAATTCCCATAATTACTCTATTTGCACCTGTTTAATCTCCTTCAATTCTGTAATGTACTCCGACTCCAACTTTGGCTTATTAAACTCTTTTAGAAATCCTTGTCTTATCTCTGCCAATGTCCCAGCCTCTCCTATAGGTGTGGTACTTTGTAGCTTCATGTACCATACTAGTGCATGGACTTTAAATGTTGTTTCCAACTATGCAATCTTCAAAGCCTCATCCTCGACGTTCTTAGAAACAAAAATTGTCTCACATATAAACATATGTTGTTTTGGGTCCTCTGAATCCACTCCATAGAACTCAGGAAATCTGAGAGTGTTGTCTACCCATACCATGTTTATTTGTGTAGTCCCTCCTCCTGGTGATTTTGGTTGACTCTGAGTCTCTACACTACTTCCATTTCTATGATTGCTACTACTTTGTCCTCCCTTTCTAAATATAAGTTATTTTGATAAGTCTTCAACTATTATTTTCGACTGTGGTGACACACATGGAATCATCGATTCGACACATGATCCAGTCTGAGTAAGACTTAACGGCTCCTCTATTATAGGAATGCATTGGATCTCATATTCCTCTCCTCTTATGAGTGTTATCTCCAAGATTTGGATTATTGTGCAAGGTCCTCTCCCCTCTAGCTCACTGTGCGTCTCTCCTTTCTCAGCCCCAATCTTTTTCCTCTAGTACTTCCTTCCTATACGTAGTTATCCAAACGCTTCTTGTTCCTATGATATACCATATTCTTCTCCCTGCATCCTCAGTCCCTCCCTTCCTTCTTCAATGCTTCCTTCCTTCTCTTTTTTTCTCAGACTATGTTCTTGTCATCCCTCGGTTCCCCTATGTGCGCGAAGCCCCTTAGTAGTCAAATTCCATTGTCATCACACACTTGTCACACAACAACATATTTATCCATGTACCCAATTATTTCATGAACCTTCCTCATGGAACATTGAAGAAGTCCCTTTCTGCAACATTGTATGATATGGTACAATCTATCGCAAAATCTGTAATATGTCCTCCTAATATGCTATCCAACCAGAAATCAACTACGTGAGAAGTGTTGTTACTTACATAATTCAATTTTCTTACTAACTCGGGAGTCCAATTCCTCGACCCTGCATCTTGGTACCTTCTAGTATTCTCCACTAATATTTCTAACCAATCCATCACAATAATTGGAAACTCGCTAAAGCAAATTTCATGCAAATTTCTGTATACATACCTTTGAATCCACAGTTCCTTACTCATACGAGATTTTCTATTCTCTTTCTAGGAAAACTCTCTTTCCTTCCTTTCTAACCATTCTGAAATTTCATTCTTATTCGGCCTCCAAAACATTCCCTTAATCACTGAATCCATCTCTCGGAAATGGAACCATTTGTTGGCCTTGCACATAGTTATAACTTATAAGACCCTAGGTTCGAGTTATCTTTTACCAAAAAAACCCTTCAGACATTGGCCCTTTTGGCATCACCTACATGTGCATATGAAGTCTCACCTGAGGTATCTATTTGGACTGTAGGAACCACGTTCCTACAATAGTGAGGGAATGGGAGGCTATTATTCTATTCATTCATATTCTATTATTCTATTCTATCATTCTATTCATTCATATTTTCAATGTAATAAGGCTTAGTAATAAGGAAGAATAATTCAAATGTAAGAAGACCTAATAGAAGCCTCCACTTCTAGAATATCTTCCTCTAGATTGTTCTTTTGGTAGATAGATTTAATATAAATAGGAGTCGATGGCATGAGAATTTTTGTATTGGAGATTATTGTGATAGAGCTTTGCTCTGCTGGAGGTTGCCCCCTCGAAGAGGAAAGTGAACATTTCTATCATTAATAAAGGTTCTCTTTCTCATGTTATTCTGGTATTATTATATTTCTCTTCTTCATATTATATTATATCTGGAATATTGCAAGTGGTATCAGAGAACTTTCCTTGAAAAAAAAACTGTGGGTTATTTTATTTCATGGTAGAGACTTATTTCGATGTCTTAAATATATAGATATTTTTCATTCAGTGCATAAATCCACATTTGGGGAAGAATACATGCAGGAACTACAAGTGGTACTCAAGCACACATTGTTGGCTGCCCTTATAACCCATGTTGGTACCCCTTAGAGTGGTATTGCATCAGACATCACTTCTATACGGATCGAGGGAGATATCATGAATCCCTCCATAGATAAATAAATTGACCGCTTGAATGCTATAGTGCCATCGAGAAAAACACTCAGGAAGATACTCTCTAGTACATGTATATTTGGATAGTATGGATAAGGGCATGGTCTAGCCTCCTTAGTTGGTTCCCTGAGATATTGAGTTGAGTACTACTGTTGGAACTCACACATATATCAGAGATCTATAACACAGGGAAAACCATTGTCTGTAGAAACCCTGAATACCCTAACCTTTGGGACAGAAATAGAAACATAACAGATAACATCTATTGCCATGCAACTATGCCTCTTACATTCTGGTTGTGAAATTACTACAAATTTCTTCATGTTAATAATTTGGGCATTTCAACACTATAGTATTCTTCAAATCAGAGTATAACTCTGTAGGAGTAAAAAAAATAAATTATGGATCCTGTTGGCACCATTATTTGAGCCCTATCCCATTAGATTCCTCTCTTCTCCCTAATTGCAATCATACCTATCATTTTTCATCAAATTTGTTTTTTTCCTGTGGACACGAACCCCTTCTGACCCCCTTATTTGGGACTCACCCCATTGGATTCCCCTCATCACCATGATCATTCTGATACCCTTCACTCATAACCCCTTTTTTGTGTGGTCCAACCCGTCCCTTTCAATTTTACCCCTTCATCATGCCCCACACCCATAGCCAAGACTTGGAAGTCCACTTCAATTCCTTGTCCTCTACTTTCACAGGGACCCAATAAGAAGTGCGGCGGCACATTGCCAATATTTCCACTATCAATAAAAACACGCATTCCTCCATAGATGGAAAAATGGAAACCTTCTAACATGACCTTTCTACCCAACTTGCATCCTTCACTAGAATGATATACGCCAAGATGAATATACCTATAGACCTTACCTCCTCTGACCCACCTTTACACCCCAAAGGTGAAAATTCCTCCAATTCCCATACTTTTCAGCACCATCACCTTCATCGTGACCTGTGCCTTCCACGTGTGGATGTGGACAAATTTGATGGCTCAGATCCCACCTACTGGGTAACTCAAATGAAACATTATTTCTATTTGTACGACATTATATATGAGTTGGTCAAACTTCGGTATGGTGTTCTCCATCTAGATCAAGAACGTTGGCAATGGTGGCAATGGGGAAAAAATGTCCGCCAAGGGTATGTGGATTGGACACAGTTTTTTGTAGAGATTTATCAATGATTTGGCATTGACACCAACCATTTAGGCCATTTGACAAAGTTGAAACAGTCAGGCACAGTGGAAGACTTTATATCTACTTTTGAGAGATTGGCTTTCTGCATAGAGGGAATGTCTAATGTTTTTTTTTTTTTTTCTTTCTTCTGAGAATTTTTTATTAGTGGCCTCAAGGATGATATATGTGTCCATGTCCTCATGGATAACCCTCAAAGTTGGGTGGAAGATACTAAAAGAGATAAGAAAGAACAACAAGTTGTCTCTTATGAAACCAAAAATCCCTCCTTCGTTCCTCGCTCTAAACCAGTCACTTTCCCTCCTCATTCTGCTCCATTAAATATTTATAAATTGATTCGAGAAGAAATGGTTGAATGCCAGCTCAAGGGCCTTTGTTATAATTGTGATGAAAAATATTTTCCTAGGCACAAGTGTAAGAAACAAAATCTTTTTATGGCCACCCTAAGGATGTTTTAATTGAAGAAGATGTCGAGGCTCCCCTGGTAGTTGAGTCACCTAAACCCATTGACATGACTCGACCTTTTGACCCTACAGAAGTTGAACCGATCATTTACCTGAATGCTTTCACTGGCTCCTCTTCTCCCTAAACCCTCAAGCTAATTGGTTACATTAAGCATTGGAAGGTCATCATCCTAGTTGACATTGGAAGCACACATAATCTTATTCATTCCCGCATTTCCCAAGAAACTAATTTTTATATCCAATCAGTAAACAACTTTAAAATCATGATTTCCAATGGTGGGTCCATGAAATCTGGGGGGCATTGTAAAAATGTGTGTCTCCAAATTGGCCAGTACCACATGAAATCTCATATGTTTGATATCGACATGGGTGGTAGTGATATTGTATTGGGTGTCAAATGGCTAAGGAATATGGGCCCCATTCTCATGGATTTTAAGGAATTAACCATGCAATTCAACCAGGAGGGCCAATAGTATAAGTTCCAAGGAATCACAACAGGTTCCCCTGAGATCATCAGTTCCCATCGCATGGAAAAGATCCTAAAAAAAGGTCATTCTAACATTATTTCACAACTCCATTCCATTCACGCCACTAAGACCCCCTCTGTGCCTCTTGACCTCCAATCCATCCTCTCCAAACATCAAGCTATTTTTTCCACTCCTCAGGGCCTTCCTCCTTCCCCTGGCATTCATTATCATTCCATTCCCCTTGTCCCTGGAATCCTTCCTCCCAATGTTTGTCCCTATCGTCGTCCATTTTCCCAGAAAAATGAAATTGAGAAAATTGTTCAAGAATTTCTTAACGCAAGCATTATCCATCCTAGTACGATCCCCTATTCTTCCCTTGTGGTCATGGTACTTAAAAAATAAGTCTCTTGGTGCATGTGTCCTGACTTTTGAGCCCTAAAAAAACTCACAATCAAAGACAAATTTCCCATTCATTTCATTGATGATCTCTTGGATGAATTAAGTGGTGCCCAGCTATTGACTAAACTTGATCTTCATTATGGCTACCACCAGATATGTATGAAAGAGGCTGACATCCCTAAGACTACATTTTGAACTCATGAGGGGCACTATGAGTTCTTGGTCATGCCCTTTGGCTTGTGTAATTCTCCATCCACTTTCCAAAGCCTCATGAATCATGTATTTTGTCCTTTTCTCCATCATTTTGTCATAGTTTTCTTTGATTATATTCTCATATATAGTAAAACTTGGATAGCCCAGCTTCCTCATGTGGATCGATTTCTTCATCTACTCTCTCAGCACCAACTTTTCATCAAAAAATATAAATGTTCTTTTGGAGCCTGAGAAGTTGAGTACTTGGGTCATATTGTTGGAAAGGCAGGTGTCAGGGTGGATCCTAAGAAGATTGAAGCGATGTAGGATTGGCCTCACCCCAAGAATCTCAAAATATTTCATGGTATTCTAGGCTTAATAGGATATTATCACAAGTTTGTTAAGAATTATGGAAAGATTGCAGTGCCTCTCACTGCTCTCCTTAAAAAGAATTATTTCACTTGGACTCCCATAGTTGATCATGACTTTCAAGCCCTTAAAGCATCTATGTGCATCACTCCTTTCTTGGACCTTCCTGACTTCAAAAATACCTTTTTCCTGGAATGTGATGCTTCAAGGAGAGGAATTGGAGAAGTCCTTATGAAAGATGGTCATCCTTTGTCATTTATAAGAAAACAACTATCAAATCGACATTTGGGAATATCAAGGGAAACGTTTCCAGATTAAGACAGACAATCAAAGCCTCACGTATTTTCTAGAGCAACGCCCTTCATCCCCAAAGCAACAAAAATGGGTGACTAAGCTATTTGGATATGATTATGAGATCATTTACAAGAAAGGAAAAGAAGATGTGGTTGCTGACGCTCTTTCAAGAAAAAAATATGAAGGGTCCCTTTTTTCCCTATCCTTCATTGTACCATATATTCTCCAAGTTGATCACCAAAAATGGCTACAAGATCCCAAAATTTTGCATCTGACCCAACAATTGCAAGCTAATTCTCTTGTTTCCCTAGGTTACTCTTGGCACAATGATGATATTTTCTACAAATACCTTATGTATTTAAGTAAATAGTCACAACTTAAATCCACGGTGCTTTCTAAGCTTCATGTTGCACCCACAACTGGGCACTTGGGGTTTACCAAAACCTATGATCGGGTCAAAAGTTATTTTTTCTGGGATGGTATGAAATAGGATATTTACACTTTCATGGTGGAATATGATGGTTTTAAAAACAACAAGGGATAAACAACTAGAGCTCTTGGTACACTGCAATCATTATCGATTCCACCCATTATTTGGAGGAACATATCTATGGATTTCATTGTTGGGTTACCTAAATCGAGAAATAAGTTAGTCATCATGGTGACAGTTGTTCGTCTTTCCAAGTATTTTCATTTCTTTTCTCATCAACACCCATTTATCACCTCCACCGTGGCTCAAATTTTCATGGATCATGTCTTCAAGCTTCATGGCATGACTCATTCTATTTTTTATGATCGAGATCCCACTTTCACAAATAATTTTTGGAAAGAACTGTTCAGGCTATAGGGAACCCAACTGCATCTTAGCACTACCTATCATCCCTAGGTTGATGTTCAAATTGAAGTTGTCAACAAGTGTTTGGAAACATATTTGAGGTGTTTTGAATCTAAAAGAAAAAATCAATGGGTTCAATGGCTACCACTAGATGAATGGTGGTAGAACACTTATTACCATATAGCTACTCGCATGACTCCTTTTGAGGAAGTATATGGACACAATCCACCTTCATTTCTCTCATAGATGCCCAGTGTCTCGAAGGTCCAGGTAGTTGACCAAAACATTATAGTTTGTGAGGCTATTCCATACCCTCAAATAGAATTTGGTCATGGATCAAAATTACATGAAGCAACAAGAATATCAAGGTCACTTAGAATGTTAATTTGTTGAAGGAGACCAGTTGTTTCTTCAACTGCAACCTTATAACAAGACTTCACTCAAGGATGAACATTTTCAGAAATTGGTGCCCAAATTTTATGGTCCTTATACATTTCTCAAGTGCATGGGACAAGTGGCCTATCAATTAGCTTTTCCCAATCATTCTAAGATCCATCTTTTTTTTCATGTCTCCAGCTTAAAGAAGGTGATGGGAACTAAGTTCCAAACTCAAACTAGCCTCCCCGAGTTGGATGAAGAAGGATCCATTTGGTTGTAGCCAAAAGAAGTCTTGGAACAACATGTGCATCGTCTTTGTCAGTGTACCATCAAGGAAGTTTTAGTATAGTGGAAAGATACAACTCCAACATATGTCACCTTGGAGCCATCTACCATTCTGCAACAATTTTTTCATCTCAAGCCTTGAGGTCAAGGATGTTTTTTAATGGGGAGGGAATGTTAGGGACCTAACCTCCATAACCCCTCATGTAGGTAGAATAATATATTTTCCATGTAATAAAGGCCAATATTAATAAGGCCTAGTAATAAGGAAGAATAAGTCAAATGTAATAAGACCTAATAGAAGATTTTGCTTCTAGAAGATCTTCCTTTAGATTGTTCGTTTGATAGATAAATTTAGTGTAAACAGGAGTAGAGGGCATGAAAAGTTTTATCTTGGAGATTATAGATCTCTGCTCTGCTGGAGGTTTCCCCCTCGAAGAGGCAAGTGAACATTGTTATCATTAATAAAGGTGCTCTTTCTAGTGTTATTCTGGTATTGTTTTGATATTGATCTGGTTATATCATTGTTGTTCTACCATTGCTTGCTAAATATTTATGTTTTGCATACTATATTATATATGGAATATTGCAGTGAACTTCATATTCATATTACCATTATAGTCCATATTACAACATAAACCCAATACTGTAGTTGTCATAACTATTACGCAATGATTACACATAAGACACGTCTAATCTAATATGCATCCATACAGATTCCATGAAAAATTACACAAAATACATTCAACACAATATTTAACATGGTTCACCCAACTATGGGCTACATCCACAATGGTTGGCTTCTTTATTATGCTTTTGGTAATTGTCTCAGGCTTGCGCACTGCACTTACAAAGATACAACATTGTTATCTTTCTTTGTTCATATCCTAGCCTCTCTACAATGCAATCCTTTCTCTCTCTTTGCATCATCTACTTAGTACCACTTGAGAAGAACTCCCACACTCAATATAATAAAAAGGGAACCCCTATTCTCCCAATCCATTACATATTTATACATAAATTCTAGGGCTTAAAATCCTACTTTGTTCTTCCCAAAACCCTATTACAATACATGATAAATTGAAGTTAACTTGTGTTGGATTTACTTCATACACACCTAGGATTTATTTTTCCTAAGGTTATTCCTTGTTTATTATTCATTATTATTCATTATTCAGTCTCCTATATTTTAGGGGAGAATATTGTCTTTTAGTTGACACTTCATTTTGACTAGTTGAGTTGAGTTTAGATGTTGCATTGGGATCATCACCATGCAACATTGGGATCATCACCATGATAATTAGACATTTCTTTGGTATAATCACCAAAGTGGTGCATTAGCCTTGATTCCCTAAGTTAACTCCTCACTACTCTATGTTCAATCAGTTAACTAAAGACTAGTTGACTAGTTAACTAAACTAGGTGGCTATTCACTCCCGTAACTACTGGTGTGTGTCCATATCACTCTATACCACCACTATGGTGCATTGTTTCACCTCAATTTGAACTCATTGAGATATACAGAGTATATCATGTGTAAATTATTCATTATTCACAATGGTTAATGAGAATTCTTCCATTCTTTATCTCCTTCATCTTCTTTCTTCTATTCTCTCTGCATATGTGTGTATCATTGTTTAGATAGATCTATTTTGTGCAGGTTCAACACATTTACATGGTATCATATTTGATAGACTGCTAAGCAAAATCTACACCAAAATTTTTGCAGGTACAAAAGATTGAAGACATCGGAAAAATGGAATTCCAAAAAGAATTCATTCTTACACCTTACAATTATTTTGCATGGAAGGAGAAAATATCCATACATCTCCGATCTAGAGGGTTGTACTGGTTAACCATGAATACAGATACAGATCCGACATCAGCCATTGAAAAATTCAAGTACTTAAATCGCATGGATGAGGCACTCAGAACAATTTGCAGTCTTATTTCTCCTGATCTCCTTTTTCACATATCTTCCCATAAGACTCCCAATGAAGCCTGGAAAATATTGAAAGGGATCTTTGGAAAACATGAATAGATGACGGGACAGATGCTGGAGGTGGATATTCTCACATTAGATCCAAAAATCTTCGACAATATCCAAGATTTCTTTACAAAATTCAAGGATTTACTGTCACAACTCAAAGCTTGCAGGGTTGATAAATTGGAGGAGGAGAAACAAATGGTTCTCACCATTCTCTCCAAGATTGGTCCTAAATTCTCCGTATTCATATATACATTCCATACTATCAGATTCACCTCTAGATCCACCGGGAAGATGCCTTCTCTTGAGGACTTTATCGAATCCTTGACACAAGAGCAAACCAATCTCATCAACATGGGCCAAATCAAAGGTCCAAAGGCGCATGCACTCACTGTGCAAGATGGAAGCCACAAATATCATAAATATAAAGATAAATATAAGAGGAAAGCTCATGCACATCTGAAGAAGGAAGGGTACACAAAACCTTTCACCGATGCCTCCGGATCCAAAGGAGAAAAGGAGAGAAATGCACATACTGCCACAAGGGATTCCATTCGGAATCCACATGCATGAAAAAACAAATAGATCTGATGTCTCAAATACTTCAGCAAAACAACCTTGGAGATTGCATCCCCGAGGGTTCCAAGAAGAAGAAGCCAGAAGATCCAAATTCCAAGAAAGGAAATTCTAGCAATGCCTTGATTGCAATCAACTTCTCTCCCGATGCTTGGATCGTTGATTCGAGAGAATCACATCACACGGCTACATCAGAAGAAGTCTATTCTTATTTGGGTGCATGTAAAGGTCCTCCTATTCTAATGGGGGACAACTCTTCTATCAAAGTCACCGGCAAAGGAAGGATTGAACTCACCAACGGAAGCTTCGAGAATGTGTTGCATGTTCCCAAGATTTCTATCAACCTTCTCTCTATGTATCAAATGACAAATTCCGGCATCGGAAAGAAATTTGTATTCACACCAAATTTCGTGGACATCTATGACATGTAAACCAACTCCAGGGTTGCTACGAGTGAGGTAAATCATCAGTTTAGATTGTATACATTTTTTGAATTCATTGAACCTGATTCTGCTTTACTACTTACTCATGCTGATGAAAGTAGTAGGGTATGGCATGAAAGATTTGGACATTTTAACTTCAGATACATGCAACAACTTAGCAATAAAATATTAGTTGATGGTCTACCAGACATCCATTTCTCCAAGGGATTATGTGAGGGATGTGTTCTCAGAAAACACCCTCAAGAGAAATTCAACAAAGGAAAGTCTCAATGAGCTTCCACACCTTTAGATCTGATCCATAGAGACCTCATGGGTCCTTTTCCACATCCATCGATCAACAAAGCGAGGTTTTTTCTCATTTTTGTTGATGATTTCTCATGTTTTACATGGATCTACTTTCTCAGGCAAAAATATGAGGTCTTTCAACACCTCAAAGATTTCAAAGCTTTGGTTGAGACACGGTTCAGAAAGAAGATCAAAGTCCTCCATACTGATAACGGAGGAGAGTATGTGAATCATGAGATCCACAATCTTTTCCATGAGGCAGGGATTTAACTGTAGCACACAATTCCCAATACTCCGCAGCAAAATGGAGTTGTTGAGCAAAAAAACATATCTCTAAAGGAGATGGAATCTTGCATGTTGCATGCAAATTCATTACCACAGAGACTATGGGCCCAAGCACTTAATTGTGAAACATACATCCAAAACAGATCTCCCCATAGATCTGTCAAGGATAAGACCCCCTACGAGGCTTGGAGCGGCCTCAAATCGGAAGTCCACATTTTTGGTTCACATGCATGGGCCTGGATTCCCTCTAAAAAGAGGAAGGAACTTGATCCACATATCACTAAGTGCATTTTTGCTGGATACCCTCACAGTGTGAAGGGATATCGGCTTATTGATCTTTCCTCAAACTGGCTCATCATTGAGTATAGTGTCCAATTCAAGGAAAGTGTCTCACATGTACCTCAGCAGTCGCATGCAGACACCTTCACTATTCCACCTATCCAAGATGATGAGAATGCACATGCCAACCCTTCTTCAGATGAGAGTTTTGATTCAGAGGACTCAGATGATTCAGATTCAGAGTCAGTATAGTCATATGCAGAGTCAGAGCATCCAGATGCAGTTGCAGAGCTATAGAATAGGCCCAAGTGGGCACAGACTACTCTTCAGGATGCAGGGGATCTCGTCGGTGATCCAATCGATACTAGGAGGACTCGATCTGATTTAGAGGAGCCTCCTATTTCACTCACTGCCACTGAACCATTTCCTTCGAGGCATATTTTCTTGGTTCAGTCTTCATATCCACAGTCTTATGGCGAGGCTGCTAGAAATCCCTTTTGGAAATCCGCCATGCAAGAGGAGTAAAACTCCCTCCTCGAGAACCGGACTTTGTATCTGGTTCCCCTTCCTTCTGGGAGGAAACTTGTCAGATGTATATGGGTCTATAGGACCAAGAGCGCAGTGAATGGACAGATCAACATATACAAAGCCAGGCTTATCGCCAAAGTCTTTCAGCAAGTTCATGGTATTGACTATGATGAGACCTTTTCTCCAGTAGTGAAGATGGATTCCATATGATTGACACTTGCCATTGTGGCAACCAAAGGATGGGAATTCCATCAGATGGATGTGAAGAATGCATTTCTTCATGGTGATCTCTCTGAGGAGATCTACATGGAGCAGCCCCAGGGATTTATGAAGGACTCATATTTGGTCTGTCGACTAAATAAGTCACTTTATGGCCTCAAGCAGGCCCTAAGGGCATGGTATGCCAAGATGGACTCCTACTTGTTGTCATAGAAATTTGTACTTTGTAAATCAGACCCAAATGTCTAAATGCTCAGGATGGTTGATTCACTTCTACTTTTAGTTATGTATGTCGATGATTTGTTGATCACCGGGTGCTCGACTTCATCGATTGTTGCAGTCAAGAGGATTCTACATGATAGGTTTTTGATGATGGACATGGGTCCACTACACTTCTTCCTTGGACTCGAGATTAGTCAGGATGCATCATGCATCAAATTGTCTTAGGCCAAGTATGCATGAGATCTCCTCGAGAGATTTCACATGACAGACTGCAAGTTTGCTCTGACTCATTTCCTATCAGGATTCAAACTTGAGGATGGCGGGGAGACTCCGTTGGTTGAAAGCACACTGTATAGACAACTAGTGGGGATCTTGTTGTATCTCACACACTCCAAACTAGACCTCTCATATGCAGTTGGCGCAGTTTCCAAGTTCATGCAGGAGCTGCATGAGCTACATTGAAAATATGCAAAGCGTATCCTTCGATACGTACAGGGCACCATCACCTTTGGGATTCATTATGAAGCAGACTCAACATTAGATCTCATTGGGTTTATTGATTCCGACTAGGCTGGTGATAGCATTAATCGCAAGTCCACATCCGGTTACTCACTCAGTCTTGGTTCTGGGCCTTTCTGTTGGTCGAGCAAGAAGCAAGATGCCATTTCTCTATCTTCACCTGAGGAAGAATACAGAGGGGTAGTTAACATAACCATTCAGGCTATGTGGCTACAACATTTTCTCACTGATTTGGGCATTCAGTTTCATATACCGATCGTCATCTAGTTTGACAACTAGAGCACTTTGAAGTTCTGTAGAGATCCAGTTCAGAGGTAGTGAACGAAGTACATCGAGATCCACATGCACTACATCCAGGACTTAGTACATGAGGGGATCATTGAATTACAGTTTTTTCCTTCAGTAGAAAAGACGACAAACATTTTCACCAAGACCTTCACTGAGAAGAAATTCCATTCTCTACGAGGTTGTCTTGGAGTGAAGGACACAGTTTCCTAACAACTGTAGTTCTTCTTTTTACATACATTGTACCTTTGCAAGGGGGGGGGGTTCCCATGAGGTTTTCCCTCTTTCCTCACTTTATTTTCAGTGTATCTTTTGTACTTGGGTACCTAACATGGCCTCGTTGCCATGACCCAATATTTATTTTCACCATAGTGATGTTCAGGGGGGGTGTTGAAGTTACTTCACACACACCTAGGATTTTTTTTTCCTAAGGTTATTCCTTGTTTATTATTCATAATTAGTCATTATCCAGTCTCCTATATTTTAGGGGAGAATATTCCACCTGGAGAATATTCTCTTTCAGTTGACACTTTAGTTTGACTAATTGAGTTGAGTTTAGATGTTGCATTGGGATCATTACCATGCAACATTGGGATCATCACCATGCTAATTTGAATTTCCTTGGTATCATCACCAGAGTGGCGCATTAGCCTTGATTTAACTACTCTTTGTTCAGTCAGTTAACTAAAGACTAGTTGACTAGTTAACTCAACTAGGTGGAAGTTCACTCCCGTAACTTCCTGAGAGACTAGAATAGGTGGAAGTTCACTCCTGTAACTGTTGGTGTGTGTCCATATCACTCTAGACCACCACTATGGTGCATTGGTTCACCTCAAGTCGAACTCATTGAGATATACAGAGTATATCATGTGTAAATTATTCATTATTCACAATGGTTAATGAGAATTCTTCCATTCTTTCTCTCCTTCATATTCTTTCTTCTATTCTCTCTACAAATGTGTGTATCATTGTTTAGCTAGATCTATTCTATGCATGTTCAACACATTTACAACTTGCAGTTCAGGATGCTTTCACCTGATTTTCCATCTGCAAGCTGCTTTTGCACTTTGAATGTTGTTCTTCTTGCTTTTGTGTGTCTTTCTACCTTTAGCATGTCAGCCTATCATCCTTCCTTTTCACTCGCTTTCTTCTCCTGATTTATTCTCTTCTTTATTCCTCTTTTTGTGCATTGTCCTCTTGAATGTGCCTCAACTACACATTGCCTAGTCTTCCTTCTTCTTCTACGCACTTCTTCTACACTTAGTATTTTTACATATATTCTTTCCAAAATGTATGTCAAACACATGACTGCTAAAACTGCATGTTCTCCGCATTTTAATTTCCTCTCGTTTACCCAATCAAGTTGACTCTTCACACTCCTCAATGTTGATTGTAATTCAGCCCCATGCTTCCAATAACTATGGCATGTGACTTTGCACACCCACCCTCTTATATGTATTCAAAGATTGGACTCTCATACACTCAAACAAAAAATAAAAGTTCAATACATAATGATAATAAAATTCAAAAATGTGGGTTTGGATTAATACTAATAAACAATTGCCCCCTTGGACCCCTCTTAGAAACTCCCTTCTCTTATGGAAAAATCATTCCCCATCTGTCTCCATGTCCCCAAGTAACCAGCATCACATTTTATTTATTAAAAATAAGAAATGCAAAATGCATATTACATCGCTTCGCCATAGTGACATTTCATATCTACATTATGCATAAATTAAACTAGGGATTATAGTGGGGATGTTACATACAAATAATGAACTCTATTTAGGAAGTAATAATATTGTACACTAAAATAATTACTATAATTAAGATGGTAAGAGACATGAACTTCAATTTTTTTTTTAATAACTTTGGAATAGAGCTTGGGGAAACCCACCGGGCACTTCCCCTCATTTTGAGGATGGTACCCAAGGTAAACCAGATTTTGTAAAAAGCCGAAGCTTTTTAGATAGCTTGCTCATTTACAAGCTCAACATATCGGGGAAAAACACTCCTCAACACAAATTACTCAACTTCAAATATTGATAATAAGATGATGGAAATAATTAAAAAATAAAAATAAATAATTTAAAATAAAAATTAATTAAATAATTTAAAAAAAATATTGTATAAAAAATTCTTTTTTAAATTTTAATTATTTAATAGTAGATTTTTTTTACTAATTAATATAAATAATACAATATATAAATTATATATATATATAAGGTGACTAATCAATATTGATTAATCTGGAACAATGAGTTTTCATAATTTTGACTTTTAGAAATTATATATATATGTGGGACTATTATTATAGCTTTC
Source organism: Picea engelmannii (assembly GCA_009831015.1). NCBI lineage: Eukaryota > Viridiplantae > Streptophyta > Pinopsida > Pinales > Pinaceae > Picea > Picea engelmannii. The sequence goes on along the minus strand of ML779699.1, from coordinate 39,201 downwards.
ATTTTATTTGTAATATCTCTCCATATAATAAAAATATTGTATCAATGGAACTTATATTGACTTTGGACATAATGATGTTTCATAATTGAATTAAGAAATTCTTTACTTTCCTATATTTAAATTGTACAATCCATAATTATTCTTTAGTCCACCTTCGGTGTTTTTAAATCATTACCTAGAGAAGAAGGAACTCATAAGGTCTATATTCAAATCATATCTCTAAAGTCAATGCATTGAGTAACAGTCACTTTAAGTGATTGTTTGGATTTCCCATGGTTGCATGAATCATTGAAATGAGTACCTCTCTCTTTGTAGATTCAACATCAAAAATTTATATTTATATGCCATTATTAATGAACTAAATAATAATAATTGTATTATGATATGATTATATAAACTTCTACATATTCTACAAATAGAATAATACTGTTCCAAGTGTAAACATAAATATTTAACAATCACATCCAAGTCTGAAAGAGGCATAAAAATTGAATGTCAATATCAAAAGTAATAAAATGTATCCTAACCACTCATTTCGAATCACTATATATATATATATTTAATTGTGTAATGATTTTGAAGATTATATAAAGATTTATCTAATCTACTGCACTAAAACTATGAAGAGGCAAATATCATTTATTAATAATTGAATTTTGAATAATATTAAGATATAAAGGATTATCTAAATTAAGATTTTGAGTGGGAAAATTTTAAATGGTAACTATTTTAAAAATATAAAAAAGGGAAAATAATATATCTTGGTAAATTTTGTTATTTTCAATAAATGAATAAATAACATGAAATAAGTAAAAAAATAAAAATAGGTAAATAAAAGTATAAACATGGGAAAACTTTGTTGTAAATATCCACTAATAGATGGTCATACGTGCACTTACCATTTACCATTGATACCATTGTTATCAATGGTCATTGTGCCACCAAACATTTCATCCAATAAATAACATAAAAAAATTGTTTTCATCATAAATATATACCTGAAAATTATAATAAACCCTTTATGTGAAAAAGATAAAGTTCTAAGCTATTGGGATTTGACATTTTCTAATGTTTTTTAATTGTATTAAGTCATTGGGGTTTGACATAATGGGCTCTCTATTTTGGAATAATTGAATATGAAGGAGTTCACAGGAAAATAGTTAACAACACTTGCACAACTTTATTGTGTTCTCCTTAGTGGCGTGTATAGTAAAGACTCATTTAAAATATATATATTGTCTTTGCAAGATAATGCTCAACTATAGGGATGGATTTGATTTGATGGATGAAGTGTGGATAATGTGTAATTTTAGAATTATTTTAAATTATAATAAATTATTATTTATAATAATATGTATAAAATATTTTTTATTTTTTAATTATATTTATTTATAAATTTTTTATTTTATTATTGTATGTTTTTTTTCTAGATAATTTAATTTAATTATAAGGATTAATTAGATGAAGGGATTGATGAATAAAGTATAATTTTTAAATAATTAAAAATAATAAAATAATAAAAATTCATTATTTAATTATAATGATTAATTATATGAATGGATTGATGAATAAAGTATAATTTTTAAATAATTTTAACTAATTAAAAAACAAAAATTAATAAAAAATAATTACAAGTTTTGTAAATAGTTTTTTTAAGGGTTAAAATTAACATATATTTATTATTTTTATTTGAAAATTTTTAAATATTTACAAATTAAAAGTTAAAATAAATTTATATTAATCATATATATATTGGAATATTATATTAGTAAAATTAAAATTATATATATAAGAAATTAAAATAAGGTTAGGAATGTCTGTATTGTGACAAATATTTAAAAATTGGGATCTAATTTGGGTATATGTAGGGCATTCTAGGAGAAAGTGTTTTTCATTTTCAACCTTTTTGGTGTCACAAAGGTGACAAATTCTTTCTTTCGATTATGTTTTTGGGATTGTCTAATGCTCAGTTTCACTATGCAACTCATGAGAATCAGTTCTTATTTTAGCAATATTGTTTCTCTTCTTTATGCTAGTCAAAATAGAGAGATACTTTTGATCTTCAAGGTTAGGGTTAACCACCTCCTTATAATATCTTAATTTCCTTTGATCCTCTAACACTTTATCATACCATAGATTCTCCTTAACTTTAGCTTGTACAATATTTTTAATATCATTGATATTCTGTAGAATAACTTCTTTTATTCCCCAATGATTTAGCCAAGACTTAGCATAATTATGCCATCCCCGCTTGAGTCGTTGGTGATTTTGGCTAGATTTTGAAGCAATTTTTGGGAGCCTCTCATTATCCATGTTGTTTATCTTGTTCTTATGCATTAAGTATATAATTATATATGAGCTCTCAATGGGGGAAAGGGTCGTTTTGATGAGGAGGTAGAATAGGATGTATTGCCCTTAATTTTGAGATTATAAGTTATAAAATTCTTTTGGATTTACTCTGTCTTTCTCCAGGATTATCAAGAGATATTCCATCTCCAAACTTCACATCCATACAAGATAATGGGAGTGACAAGAGTCTCAAATAAGAGATTTTTCTTATCCCATAGCCAAAGGTCTGCTAATTCACAAGTGTTTTCAAGCCCATAATAACCTTTCCACCCTCCATTTATCATTTTCTCAATGTTATAGTTTCAATTGAGCTTGTGATGAATATCAATTCCAAGATACTTGTATGAAGACACTTCCTCCAAGAAATTTTTGTCATATGAAAAATTATCGTAGGTGATCTTGTTTAATTTAATGATCATAACCTTCGTTTTGTCAGTGTTTACAGTCATACATGTACTAGAGCAGAAGTCCTTGAGGATTATAAGTTGCTTACTAAGGTAATAGGGATTCATTTCCATAAGAACAATATCATTGGCATAGAGAAGAAGGATGATTACTATGCTAGAAAGAGTTGGTCCAACACAACCCGCGACTTCCAAACAATCTTCTAACTTGTCAATTTAAATGCCAAAAATGGTAGGGGATAGGGGACAACCTTGTTTGACTCTTATATTGTTGTTAATTTCTTTTGACCATCCCTCGGTGCTCCTAAACTTGGCAATAATGTTCTCATACAACCTTACCACAATAGCTCTAAGATCAAAGGGAAATTTTACCTCTTCTAACCTATTCCAAAGGTTGGTCCTAGGAACAATGTCAAAATATTTCCTAAAGTCACTAAAACAACAAAGGAGATTAGTTTTATTTTTGTGACGCTCCTCTGCAATGATCCTAAGAGAAAGAGCTTGTGTATGTGGGGGATGAAAATAGGCAGCCCTCGATGTCCTTAGCTTTCCCATTTGCAAGTGGCTTAACCTGAAACTTTATGTCTTCTATAGAAAAAACATCATCTTCTGTAGAAACTTTTGGGATTTTGTCCAATACATTACAAGATTCATAAATATTTATAAGGTTGGAATTCCAATCTCTTAGGGGAATCAAAAAAAAATCTTTAGTTTTTCGTGTCAGAATTTTCCTCCAAAAATTCTTTGGATTTAGCTTAGAAAGGTGCAAAATATTCTCTTGCTTTCTATTTATGTATTGTCCTTTTTTTTCTTTTAATTAGGAATTATATATATTAATTTTATCATATTCAAAGGCTCATTACAAGTATCCCCAATGATTTTTCTAACAAGTTTACACTCGTTATCATACCAAGGGTTGGAAATTATATTCTTTTTTTTACACAACACTTTGATAGAGTTTATGCAAGTAGAGAGGATTGTTGTAAAATTATGATAGGTATCTTCAATATTTTTTTTATATGATAGAATATTTAATTCAGTGTTTAAGTCCTTCAAAAAGAGATTAGCTTTATTTAAAAAAAAAATTAGATGCCTTTGGTTACCGGAATTATCTTGAAGGGGGTTTTTGTACATTGTAGAGTTTAGAGTTAGGGTTAAAGGTCTATGATCAGAGTTAGGCTCATGGTCATTTAAAAGGTCAAAATTTACTATTTGGTTGTAAACAAGGATATTTGATATCACATAATCCACAACACTACTACTCATCCCATGGATACAGGTCATCTGGTTAGATTTTGGTCACTTCATTAGACCATTACAAATGATTAGATCTTGAGAACTACAAAGCTTGATTAACTCAGTACCATATAAATTATCGGTAAGTCTTCCACATGGCCTAACTTAAGAGCATGAGTTTGTTCAAATCAACCGAGTCAAATCATTGTTTGGCTTGACATCATTTAAAATAGTTTTAGAGTGAGATTATATGTTAATTTTTGTATTATTTATAAAAATAAAATATCATGTTTTTTTTATAATAATAATGATAATGATAGTTAATATTTATTTATTTAATGTCAACCTAGATAGTATTGTCAAGAAAGCCAATATCCCTTTGATGCTACTTTTTATGATATTTTAAACTTTCCAATAACATTTAAATTTAATTCCATATATGAAACTAAATATTGTGGCGGCTCATCCAAAAAAATAACACTTACCAAATCTATAAAGTCATACTTTTGTAAAATAAGTCTAGGAATGTCCAAAGAGGTTGGATTCAATGATGGAAAGAGAGGAGGTTTTTACCCTTGGGCAAGGTTCAATTCCCATGAGGACCAAGCCTCAAGCGCCATGAGAACACCTTGAGGTAGTGGATCAAAACCCACTTCTATATGATTCAAAATTTTAAAAGTCAAATCTAGATAAAGCTATATCAGTTTTGATGGACCTCATACTAAGAGTTGGTGTGACCCAAACCAAATGCAATCCACAAAATATTGTAATGGTGATACTTAATATTCTTAAGAATTAAGAATGTATCTGTTACATTATTGTTGTTGTAGACAGTTCTATCCAAATAGAATGGATGGGACCCGTTCCATTCGTTTGCGTTTGAGGACTGAGGACACTGAGTTTTATTATTAGGAAAAAAGTGTTGGATTGACAGATGAATCTCCACTTTGTTGAAATTCTTATATACAAACAAAATTCACAGTCACGCACAGACCAGCTGATGTAGTCAACCCAACCTACTTCTCGAAGATTTTTTCTATGGTTACATAGAGGTCTCGTAGATTGATGTATCCTGATATCCTTCTCAGATGGTGAGGATGGAAATTGCTGATATTGTTTTTCCTTTATGCGAAGAATATGGTACACTTCCGTGTGGTTTCTGCCCAGCTGCTGAAGTGGGTTTGGAATTGGATAGAGACCTGGAATTGGATTGGTCGAGTAGCGTAAGCTGGACGACAAAGGCACTTCCTCTTCCATCTTCACATTGAAAACAAAGATTCCCTGGAGCTTTTTAAGTAACTTGAGATAAATCACAGGAACGTGAATAGCAGAAACCATTGGGTGTGCTGGAGGCTCCAGAGAAAACAATCAAAGAAGGGGAATCCTACTCCTGTTCTGTGAGAGTTAATAACTCAATTCCAGAGAGAGACAGAGAAAACAATCAAAGAAGGGGAATCCTACTCCTGTTCTGTGAGAGTTAATAACTCAATTCCAGTACTCTCATCTCTGTGAGAGTGAATAACTCAATTCCAGTACTCTCATCTATAGATTTTCTATATATTCTATATCTGGGTTTCAGTGGATATTCTTGTTGCTGCAATCAGATGGAGTCCAGTATGGGCTTAGTCATGCTGATATTTCTGATTCTTCTTCCAGTACAATGCAATGCCAGAGTTGGGCCTTACAACTACGTGGAACATGGGTTTGCCACAAAAGAAGAAAAGGCTTTGCATATTGGTGATCATAGGCAAGCGATTCCAAGCAATCAGAACGCTGGTGATGGAAATACAGGCATACTGGCATCAAAGAATATTGGGCTCTCTCTCAGTTTGTTTGCCAAGGGATCCCCTATTCCCCCATCTGGCCCCTCTCCAGGCCACAATTGATCAGGTACGGTACCTGAACTTGGGAAACTCTCTTTGATAGTTGATCTTAGAAGTACTCTCTTTTAATTGCTAAGTCTAGTATGGTTCTGTACAAAGCAAATGAAGGTTGCAAGATTAGACAGAATTCTTGTTTAAAAAATTCGATTGTTAGCATCATAATTACATGTAAGGATAGAACTGAATCACACATGGAAACATTTTGATACTCATGCATTCCTCGTATATATTGTATACAAAATATTTGAATAAATTAATTACAAAATTGCTGTATGAAACATACAAAGTGCAAACATTGTTAGGTATATTTGTAAGATGAGTTCTAATAAATTAAACAAAATTGTATGGCTCATTTACTAAAAACTTGAAGAGATTGACTACACCTATCCAAGACTAAATTGCTATATGTTGTTATATCTTTACTGAAAACTTTGTTTATAAACCTACACGAGACCTTCACTTTTATTCAAGACTATTTTTCAAAGGACTTCATAGTTATAGAGCATCAACATGATTTGGTTGTTGTTTAAGAAGATTAAATGGAAAGCCAATGCTTCTTATTAGTACTACCATGGGCTCTCTAGTTTGGAGTAATGTGAAATTGTACATTGGGAGGTGATGAAGTGAAAGCCATTAGCCAATTATTCCCACTACCAAATAAGGGTGTTCATAAATTTCTCATGCTACTTAGCATTGGCAGGTTCTCAAGCAAGCAACTAATTGGATTTCTTGGGCATCTTTCCCTAGACAATGTCCTCCTTTCTCTTTCAATCTCCTTCTCCTTTTGATTGGTTTATTTCTTTGCAACTCTTTCTCTTTCCTTCACATATCCTTTGCTATTCGTTTTGTTAACACTGTAGTTTCTTTTTCAAGTTTCTCATGCTCCTTCTCTTCCTTTCCTATAATTTGAGGTGCAATATTTTCCTATATGTATGCTCTCTTTCTTTGCTTCATTAGTTTGAATTCTTCTTCCTTTCCTTTTTCTCAATGAAAATTTGAAGGAACTAGTTTGAAGTAATTATTTATGAGTGATGACTAAGCTAAATTGGACCCTCAACCCAAGTCCTTGATATTTTTTTTACCCTTTCCATTGGTAGCTTTAGAAATTTGGAAATCAATTCACCACCTTATCTCCCCATTACCTAGCTATCATTCGGTTGATTATAAGTCATCCATTGGTTATTTTCCTCTCTATGATGCCCATTTTCCCCAATTTGGTAGTCTCATGATCCACTTTACACTCTACACAAGCTATGTAGTAATGTACCAACTCATTGGGGCCAAGTATAGGTAGAGGGAATGACAAGGAAAAGCTCACATCTTTGTTGTTGTGATTAAGATTTATCCCAAGTTCCACAACACCATCCTTTCTCTAGTTAGGTGGGATAAACTACATAGATATTGTGAGATGGTCCTTATTAGGGTCACATTGTTATGTGTCAATAACTTGGGATTCTAATTGAAAGTGCATGTTATGAATTATAATTTGTTGCACTAGATCAATAGTTGCTAGTTTAAGCATTTTCTCCATAATGGTTTCTTCTTTCTTGTAATAAAAATTCGAAAGTATCATTGGTTACATGTCTTGGCCAAGTTCTTCAAGGTTGATGGTCGAATCCTAGTCCTTGTAAAACATGACTTTAATATGTTTTATATTGTAATTGCATTTTCTAGATAATTCCTCCCCAACTAAGCTAATTCAAGCCCTTTTATTTCAAGCTCAAGATTTCTTACCATCCATACTAATCACTCATTTTTTAAATACCATTTCAATTGTGAAAAAGCACCTAGATCTAGTGGTTGAAGCACGTGGTTTGTATGAGTAGGTTGTAGGTCAACACCCAAAACTCTATCCTCTTGGATGGTACTTAAGGTCATGTCATGGCTTCCATGTCCATAAAAAATGAGAATCTGATGATTTGTAGAAGAAAACCTCCTTGGTAAAGATATTGAGAAGCGATTCAAATCAAATTTAGGAGCAACTCTTTTCTCATGTAAGCATGTGGTTGAGTTTCCATACATGATACTAAATCATTGCATCAAACAATATACCTTTTGTTGTTGTCTTTTACACTCAAAGAGGTAAAAACCTTGAATTCTCTAGCCACTGGAACTAACACACCAAGGTATTATTATCTAGTCTTTGATCTTGCATGTATTATATATGTCACACTTCTATTGCCTCTCTTTCACAAAACCCTCATCTCACATGACTTCCTCACTTGCAAGCTTATTTTTTCATAGTTCTAGATTCAATGAAGCTCATAAGGATTGAACCCAAACACATTAGATAAGTTATAAAAAAAGTTATGAAACGATGGAAGGTTTAATGTAGTTGCTTCATCTTTTCCCAAACTCTCAACTATTTTAAGTGTCAAAGCTAGATGTCTTTTTTAAATCCATTCCATTATGACCTGCTCAACAATGCATCCCTAAATAGATTACGCTTGGTTCAACATATTCCTTCTACATAGGCTTTTATTTGAAGGATCTCAAGACCATGGGTTTTTACATGTATTTTTATTGATTCATTATTTCAATCTCCTCCACATTTGTCACTATAGTGAACAATCACTTTTCTTCTTATTGTAGTGTGTCCTTGCACCTATTATGTAAGGGTGTTAAAGGGAATAGTGTCCTCCTTATAAGGAGTTTTATCTAGTTGCATAGTCATTATCTTCAACATCCTTGATTTCTCCTTCAATGTCTTGCATTGAACAACCTCTTGAAAAATATTGTCTTTGTAGCATGGGACCCACCATTGACAGAATAACATTTTGAGCATTAACATGTGAAAATGTTGTAGTATGTTGTGAGTTAGCTTCTACATTCATGCACATCATTATTATCGTGTGACCCAATAGAAGCTTTACCCTCCTAAAGGTTTGTCTTCTCTGGAATGGTTGTCTTCTCTTACCAGAGTTCATAATGATACTAATACCTTAGGATGCAAAGATAATTTAGGTGCACAATTCCTATTGGATATTGCAAGACAAATAGTTTCATGGATTATTAGTATGTATGTGGATATAAAATTGCAAACACATAATGAGAAAAGATAGTGAACTTTGAAGAAAAACAGAGAACGCATGTTGAAATAAAATGGACATTGAATGAAAAATAGGAAATGTACCCTTTGTTTGTTTGTTTTGTTTACAACATGATGAATTCAAATATTTAATTTCATCTTTTCATTTTGATAAAATAAATACATAATAATTTATTTTAGTTGTATTTCATCCAATGCACTTGCTGTTTATTTTGTTAATCAATTTGTTTTGTGGATTGACCCGTGTTATTATTAGGTACAATGGATAAATTCAAATTATATGTCAATAGATAAAATAAATACATAATAATTTATTTTAGTTGTATTTCATCCAATGCACTTGCTCTTTATTTTGTTAATCAATTTATTTTGTGGATTGATCCATGTTAGTTATAATGGATAAATTCAAATTATATGTCAATATGAACTTGATAGGAAATATTGCCATGTTTTTATTAAGTCTARTGGATAAATTCAAATTATGTGTCAATATGAATTTTATAGGAAATATTRTCTAGATTGTAACAAATGCAAGCATGACTATTTGAATATTTTTCAATTTTTTCTTTAATAGTTATCTTGTTGACAGTGGAGAACCTTACTCACTCTTAAAATCTTGCAGGGAACATGGGGAAGCAAATCCAAAATGTTCATGGAAGAAGCAAGTCCAAAAAGTTCATTTTAATTCACCACCAATATCAAATGTTATGCTTCCAAGTTGGGAGGGGGTGAATTAGTATTTCTACATGAAAGATACATTCCTTTCTTCTTTGGGATATAGAATTGGGAATATATATACCTTTTAAATCTCCATTTGGAGGAATACAAAGGATGATATATTGTCGTTACAGAACTTTTGGAGACTTCATAGTAATTGCTTCTTAGGTTTAGATAGATAGGCGTTGTCCTCATTTGAAGATGTAAATTTTAATTGGGTATATAGCAAATGTGAAACTTAGTTAATATAAGAATATGTAAATGTGAAAATTTAAAGAGATCACTTTATTCATAAAATATGTTTGTCTGTGTTTTTACAGAAATATGAAATATTTTAAAATATTTTAATTTTATATTCTTTCCTCTATAATGAAAGACTTTAGAGACTTGTTGGTATACGGCAAGGCTGCATACATTTATTAACATTTTCTCAATTTTACAAGTAGATTATTTATTTTCTATAGATGAGTGAGAACTCTTTTAAGGTTCGGGTCTGCCTCTTCAACTTCCCTCTCTCAACCATGAGTGCCGCACAACGTCCAACCCCTCTTCCCTAATGCATTGTATATTACACGTATGACTAATAACTCCAAATATTTTAAGATAATAAAAAACATTGGTTATATAAAAATGATAATAAAAATATATAAAAAAAGGTTTTCCAACAACAATATCATTTACACTATAAATATGGTAAATGTAGTTGAATAATAAAATGACAATAAGCTTTGTCAAATCCATTTTATAATTCAAACATATGGAATCAACTAACCAGTGTAAATGTATCTGGATACAAATTTGTTTATGTTCGGAAGAATTCAAAATTAAGATGAATCTGTATTAGTTAAATTTTTGTTTTTTCATGATTTTTTATTTTTTATTTTTATTTTTATTTTTTTAATCATTAGTTGTTTTTTCAAGAAAAAATTGTAATTTTTTATTCCAATTTACAATGAAGGCCACACTCTTCACGTGCTCGAAGCATATGATAAATATAATGCAGATGTAATATGATACCGTGTTAACAAGAATAAAATTACATAATTAATGTACATTCCATTTCTTACTCTTTAAAAATATTTATCAATACAGTCTTTTTCCCCTGTATTCTTTTGAACATCACACCACTCCTTTGAAGAAGAATCCATAATGGCTACTTGTAACTTAGAAGGTAGGTGACCAAGAATCCAAGTAGAGATCGATTCCTTATCTAAGTCAGAGGTGTCAATTTCATAAAATTTCTTCATTCCCCCAAGAGGGATGAGATGATAGGTATAATCCTCCTAGAGGAGGAAATCCCATTATCTATGTCTTTTGGTTTATCATCCTAGATGTGATATGGTTCCCCAATTAGCACCTTTTGAAAAGCAATATTAAACTTCTTTGAATTTTCTCATTGATTTCCATCATCCTTTTCCTCATATTCAACTAGCTTAAACATCCAACATTTTGATTTATATCTAGTCAATTTCTTCCATGAAGGATGAGCTCACGAGTGTATGAGGAAAATAGTCCTATAGGTGTCCTAGAGTATGTGTAATATTCCAGATATAAAAAAGTATGAAGAACATAAATAAATAGCTAGAAATGGAAGATGAACAACAATATAACCAAAACAACACCACAAGAATACCAAATGATACCAGAATAATGCTAGAAAGAGCACTTTGATTACTGAGAGAAATGTTCACTTGCCTCTTCGAGGGGGAAACCTCCAACAGAGCAAATCTCTATTACAATAATATCCAAGACAAAAGTTTTCATACCCTCGACTCCTATTTATACTAAATATGTCTATCAAAAGAACCATCTAGAGGAAGATCCTTCTAGAAGCAAAAGATTCTATTAGGTCTTCTTACATTGGAATTATTCTTTCTTATTGCTAGGCCTTATTAATATTGACCTTTATTACATGGAAATATATTATTCTACCTACGCGAGGGGTTAGATCCCTAACATGTCCTCCCCTTTAAAATCAACCTTGTCTGCAAGGCTTGAGATGGGGAAATTGCTGTAGAATGGTAGTTGATTCCCAAGTGGCATCTACCGCAGTTGTATCTTTCCACTGGACTAACACTTGCTTGATGGTTCGTTGACGAAGACGACGCTCACGCTGGTCCAAAACTGCTTATGGTTGTAGCCAAATGGAGCCTTCTTCGTCCAAATCGGGAAGGTTGGTTTGAGTTTGGCACTTAGTTCCAATCACCTTCTTTAAGAAGGAAACATGAAAAACAAGATGGAGCTTAGAATGAATAGGAAAAGCTAATTGATAGACCACCTTTCCCACACGCTTGATAATGGTATAAGGACCATAAAATTTGGGTGCTAGTTTCTGACAATGGTCAACCTTAAGGGAAATTTGCTTGTAAGGTTGCAGTCAAAGAAACACCTGATCCCCTTCTACAAATTAACGTTCAGAGCGACCTTGATCTACTTGTTGCTTCATGCGATTCTGGGCCATGACCAAATTCTCTTTGAGGGTATGGAGAATAGCCTCTCAAGCTATAAGCATTTGGTCAACCACCTGAACCTTCGAGACACCTGGCAAATATGAGAGAGCTGAAGGTGGATTTTGTCCATATACCACTTCAAAAGGAGCCATGTGGGTAGTTGTATGGTACAAAGTGTTGTACCACCATTCAGCTAGTGGTAACCATTAAGCCCACTTATTTTTCCTTTCTGATGCAAAACATCTCAAATATGTTTCCAAACACTTGTTGACAATTTTAGTTTGACCATCAGTCTGCAGATGATAAGTTGTGCCGAGATGAAATTGGGTGCCTTGTAGCTTGAACAATTCTTTCCAAAAATTGCTGGTGAAAGTTGGGTCGCGATAAAAAACAATAGAATGTGACATGCCATGAAGCTTGAAGACTTGATCCATGAAAATTTCAGCCACAGTGGATGTCGTAAATTGGTTTTGAAGAGCATCAAAATGAGAAAACTTGGAAAGACAATCAATTACCACCATGATGACTGATTTATTTTTCGATTTAGGTAAACCTACAATAAAATCCATAGAGATACCCCACCAAATAGCCGATAGAATTGGAAGTGGTTGTAGTGTGAGATGATATTTCACTATTTCTCCCTTATTGCATTGACACATCACATTCAGCCACAAAATTACGAACGTCCTGTTTCATACCATCCCAGAAAAAATAACGTTTGACCTGGTCATAGGTTTTGGTAAACCCGAAGTGCCCAATTGTGGCTATAGCATGAAGCTCAAAAAGTACCATGGATTTAAGTTTTGACTATTTACTTAAATACAAATGGCCTTTGTATCTAAGCTCATCATGGAGCCAAGAGTACCATCGGGAAATTGGAGAATTGGACTGCAATTGTCGTATGAGATGTGAACTTTTGGGATTGTGTAGCCATTCCTCACAAATAGCCTGGATCCAATCTAGTACAATGAAGGAGAGAGAGAAAAGGGACCCTTCATCTTCACATTTTCTGGAAAGTGCATCAACAACCACATTGTCTTTTCCTTTCCTGTGGATGATCTCATAAATATCCAAAGAGCTTAGTAACCCATTTTTGTTGCTCTGGGGAGGAAAGGTGATGGAGGTACCCCAACCCTCAGGTCGGAGTCCGCACAGGATCTTTCAATTTCGGCCCCTTAGAGTCTGAATGGCTCTTCAATTTCCTCTTCGGGAAATTTATTCACACATACCCAACTGAGTGTATGTCACAGGTCCTTCTGACTTATTCTCACGTGATCTTTGCACTAGCATGAACTCCACGATCAACACCCAACTGAAATTGGGACTTTCCCCTTTTCCTTTCGGGATACTGGATTTCACGAGTTCACGAATCCTGTTGTCAAGTGCCTTACCTCTTCGACCTCTGAAACCCCGAAATACCAAACACTAGACCCTTCTCGCCACTGAATTCAGCTTTCCACTCATCGTGATTTCGGGAGTTGTGATGATGTGAAACTCTATCTCTTGACTCCCGGAGTCTCGAAATCTGAATTGCTGAAACGGTCCTCCACAGTTCCTTCGTGTTTCCCATTTTTGGTACTTCTTATGTGGAGTGCTCTACTCCTTATCAACGGGAATGCCGAAACATTGTTTCCCGAAATGCCGACAAATATCCTGCCGCAATTTCTGATTTCGGGATTTCCTCCCCATTGTGTCCTGATCACTCGCCCTCAGGACCTCCGAAACCCTGAATTTCGAAGTTCCAAAATTCCGAACTTGTCACTCTTTGCCTTTATACCCGAAACACTTTTCACATTTCAGGGATTTGATCAACCAAAGGTTTCATCCACACTTCGGACTTATGACCCCTGAAATGCCGAAATGATCTTGATGGTCCAATGATCGAAATCAACGGTCCACATTAAATCCTACCTTTTGAAGGTGGATCTGTCCAATGCTTAACTTCCCCCGCAACTTTCTTGGATCCTATGGTCCTCGCTATTTCGGGAGTTTTCCTCGAAGAATTTTGACCATTCAAGTTCCTCCTCAAGAACCTCTGGCTCAAAATCGACTCTGCGATCCTTCCTTGGGGCATGACTTCTGCACAATGACTTGAGCTTCCTTCTTTCTCTTGAATGATTCAAAGGCCCTAATCCTTCTGAGCTTTCTTCACAAACTTAGGTCTTCAAGGAGACTCCTTCATGCACTCCTTGCGATAATCCTTTCAAATACTTCAGCATACTTGAACTCCCAACTCTGTGCACTTTCTCTGCAACAGTAGTCCTTCAATCTCTCAACCTTAGTTGATAAGTTCTAAGGTCTCGACCTGCCTACGCACACCTTGCATGGCTTCTGTGTTTGTCTTGCACTTCTGGTAGAATGAGAACAACGGTATGTCTCCTGAGCTTTCAGAGATAAACTTTGAATCTTTGTCAACGCACTCCTTGCGGACGTTTCACTGCACTTCTTGCAGGAACTCTCACTTAGGAAGATAAACAATTGAAACTCATTCTCTTTCTCTCTCAGACTTCAAACATTCAACATGAAATCATACATACACACAGTATTAAAGAAAATGCATAACAGAGAGAATAAAACAACTGCGAGCATACCATTCACCATGTATAAACATAAAACATCATAACACCATGAGTCTGCTTGAAAGCTTCATATATTAAATTCAAAGTTTCTGTACATGGGGTCTTCTCTACAGCTCTCTACTACTGCTCTATGCTCATGTTACAACTAACTAATGATACAAAGGTGAGGGTGTCTATATCTGTTTCCCCCCTACTCTCTAAACTGTCTAATCTATTAATTGAAATCTACCTACTTTCATTAACTAGGCTTAAATGCCTTTTACATTGACAGATGAGAGAAAATCGTTCAAGATCTGTTTACAACCTCCAAGATATAAATGTAAAGTACACCTTCTTCCTAACTATTACATTAATGCCTTTTAAGTTCAAAATTCAAAACGGCTCTTATGAAAACATGCTCTTTTTCTTCCTTTGCGCATCCAGCTATTTCTTTGGCTTAGTCGCATGCTTTGGACTTTGCATGATGCTCCT
>ML779699.1:0-15075 GCA_009831015.1 Picea engelmannii | reverse complement strand
AAACGTCGCCATTTGAAGCATGTTTTGGCTATTTTCCCAAATATCCTTTAGATTTTATCTTTGGGAAGGATATTGCTATTGATGGTCAATATGACATTGATAGGGAAGAAAATTTCATTGAACAAATTCAGTCGATACATCAAATGGTGTAAAAGCAGTTGGAAAAGAGTCAAGCCAAGTACAAGACAAGACATGACAAGCATCATGTTGATCACAGTTTCCAAGTTGGAGATGAAGTTTGGCTTTATATTAGTAAGGAGTGGCTTAAAGGAGAAGGTAAAAAATTGAAATCAATTAGATATGTTCCTTTCAAGATTATTGACAAGATTGGTAACAATGCCTTTCATTTAGATTTGCCTCCTTATATGCAAATGTATGCAGTTGTTAATGTTGATAATTTGAAATTGTATGAGCCTCCTTTGATTGATGATCAAGGGGAGCATGTTCAGATTTCTTCTATAGATGATTTTTCCCCACAATATCTTACAGAACTGCATGAAGACACAATCCTTGATAGGAGAATGAGAACTTCAAAATGAGGAAATGTGGAATATCTTCGAGTTGGTCTTAAAGGCACAAATCCAAGAAAATCCAAGTGGATTGAGGTTGTAAAGGTGAGGGATCTATACCCTCATATTTAGATAGATTGAAAATAGTCTTTTGGAGGTCCAAAAGCTTTCCAATGGGGAGGTGTGATCCAGGGGATCAAATTTTTCTCAAATTTCAAAGTGCTCAGAATCGCTTCAAATTGAACAGGAGCGTAGGCCTCGTCGTCATGAACCCAACACAACTCCTTTGGGTTCAAACGAATGTCGGATGAGAGAGATATCACGTTCTGTTCAAAACAACAAACAGGCAAAAAAATGTGTTGACTGTACAGTCCGTACGGATGCTGATGTGGCAGACTGTACGACATGTGGCAGGCAGTTGTGTGGACAGTTGGCATATGACATGGCTTGTTTGTAGTGAATGGGATGGTGAAACGTGGCCCAATCAATGGCCACCACGTGTCACCTGGATATTGGTTTAAAATTTATGCTATTGGCTGGATTCGACCCTGCAACCTCCGGGCAGGGGTAAAGCCTTGGGAAGGGCCGCCCAACTGGTGCGCCCACATGTAGTTCTTATTATATATATGTAAAACATTATATTTAAATTACAATGGTTGTTGTATGGGGTGTGGTCCGGACCGGGGCTTAGCCCCGACCCCTGGTCATATACATTGTAATATAACCATCGGCGTGGCGTGTTTAACCATATCCCTTTTCATATGAGCCCTGGTCACATGTGTTTGTGCATAGAACCACCAGTGCACAACCAACCATTGTCATTTGATTTAGACTTGGCCCCTTTTATATGTGCGCGAGGTCATATGGTGGTGCATGTGCCCTCGGCCTTGGTGGTTAAGGGCTAGCGCGTAGCCGTCCTACAGTTTGTACTGATTGTGTGGTTGTGCCTGGTGCTGGGTTTTTCCACATTTATGTGCGTGGGGGCTAGGTTGAGTAGGCAAGGGTGCATTTTGGTGATCTAGAGACAAGTTTGAAGGGGAACTTCCAGGAAGCCTATCTTCTTCAATTTTTGGCCAAACGAGGTGCCGAAAAAGCCCAGCTAAGGGTTTTTGGACGTTCTGAAGCCATTGGAGCCATATATTTGGCCTTTTGAGCATTGTAAAGCACATATTTGAGCACTTTGAGAAAATAATACAAAAGATCCGTTGGAAGATGGACCAGGAGATGTAGCCCAAGAGAGGGGTGAACTCCTTTATCATTTGTTGTGTTATGTGTTTTTTGTTCACTGTTTATTGTTGTTGTTTATATGCATCTTGAATGAGTAATTTCTATAAAAGTTGTGTTGCAAAATTGATCCATTTTCATTTTAACACATGAATTAAATCTTGCAAATAATTTCAAGAATACAAGTCTTCTTCATTTTTAGATCAGTGAGAGTCTCATGAAATATATTATGAGTTATTATAAGCATAGAATGTCGATGGAGGAGGATCAGAAATGCATTCTGATCATTGGAGAAATTCAAATATTCCTGCCAGATAGTCCAGTTGAGGCCAAAGCATGTGTTGCAGATGCAACAATAGAAGAAAGACATCCGGCAATGACTGTCATAGAGGAGGAGAAGGAGCAGATACAAATGTCTTCCCTAGTAGAAGAAGAAGAGAATGCAATTAATATACTCACTCCATGGGAGAAGGAGTTGGAGATGATGGAGGATTGGTTGAACAATCTAGAACCAAAAGATGGCTGCCAGGAGATAGTCATGCAGATTATAGGAGAAGTGCATTCAACAGAATTGCTAAGAAATTTCATCCAAGAATATGAACAGGAGATGAATGTAGCACTAAAGCCTGTAGTAGAAGAGGGAGCATAATTCTAGTCTGAGGAGAAGTTGGAGGAAGATGGAGTTGAACTAGCAGGAGAACTAGCAGAAACAAATCTGTCAGAGGGAGAAACTGAGCAGCAACTCAGTGATGAAACTGTAGAATTGGATTCTGCAGCAAAATGGTCATCCAGTGCCACGGGAGGTGAAGAAATAAAGGGAGATCAAGTTGATCTTCCCTTTTATTTTTATGAAGGAGGGGAGATGCATCAAATCAGTCTACATGGAAGGTGAATCCCATGAGAAGAATAGTTGGAAAAGGTGATTGAGGAGATAAGGAGGCTGATGTTGAGGTCAGAACAACAAACTGCCAGCAATGGGAAGCTGAGAAGAAAGGAGCCTGCAAGAGTAGTAGGGAAGAAGCATAAACAACAAAGTAGGAGAGAAGGAGGATAGATCCAAAGGAGAGTTTGGGATCTAGGAGGATTTCAACAGAGTTGGGAAGCTCATGAATATTTCTCATAGCAGTGGAGTATGAATATTTCTCATAACAGAGTTGGGAAGCTCATGAAGGATCTCATGAATATTTCATAGCAGTGGAGTATGATACATGAGCATTGATCCATCTCAGCAATGTGTCATCTAGACAACACATCGATGCACATTCAAGAAGGGGAAAGGAACCAACCCTCTCATTTTTCCCTCGTTTTAAAATTTTAAATTGTAATTAAATGTAATTAAATGGTTGTAAGGCTAGAAGAGCCAAAGCCATGCCTTTGTGCAGGTAGGAGATGATGTCTCCTTTAATGGATGACAGGCTGATAAGATCTAGATCCGATCTGGAATAGGAAACCATTGAATGTAATTCAATGTAAATGATGAGAGTAGGTAGCTTGGAGGGAGAGATCGAGAAGCCCCTCTTTCGTAAAAAAAAATATATATCTTTGAATCAATAATTAATTAGAACTATGAAATTAGAACAGAAGAGGATGTTAGGAGATGAGAGGGTAGAAAGACCAAGAGAGGATAGAACTGAGACTCTATTGCAGTCCATTCTTTGTAAACATCTGTATAGACATTCTGAGATTAATACAAAGTAGTTTGACCTGCACATGGTTCTATGTGTGTTTTTATGTTTATGAATTTATGTTGTAGATGTATGTGATATGTTTCCATCTGTAGGGATAGATATAATTCTCTATCTATAAGTTTGCTGGAATTGTTTCTGGGTTCTTTAGGCTATTCAAGGAGTGCAAAATAGAGTATTGGAGACTCTATGAGCCAATGCAAGTAGTGTGCATCTGAATCTCGAATAGAGTTCAGGGAAGAACGTGTCAGAAGGGCACAGTATAAGGATTCACAGACTCAAGAGGAGCCTCAGATTTACTGAATACTTTGGAGGGAAGACTGTGTGGAGAAAGCATAGGGAAACAAAAATGTTGACAGTTCTGTAGAGATCTTCCAGGAGGGCATCAAGCGAGTGCAAGGAGCACACATGTGAACTCTATTTTGAGTTCTAAGAAGAGAAGTGTCGGAGGAGAAGACACTTACAGAGTTACTGAACACTCTGTAGGCTCAGTAAGGAGTGCTTGAGGATAAGTTGCCAAGAGGGAACTTATATCCCCTTGAGGAGTGGAAGGGATAGAGACCCTTGGAGATTTGTGCGTGATAAATCTTAGAAGAGATAGTGCAAAGAGTGCAGTTGGACTTATTCCAAGTCCCGAAGATTAGGAGAGACACTGCAAATTTTCACATAGAACGCAAGTGTGCATAGGCCCGAGGTTAATTTTCATTGCCAAAGATTAGGAGAGATAGCTCTTTTAGAAACGCAGATGAGACCCAAAGTTATTGGGCTCACAGAAGAATCAAAGGTCGAAGCCTTTGACACTTAGGAATTCCTCCAAGTCACGGGAGAAATAAAAAGATCAGGAGGAGGAGAAAAAGTTTCCATCAAATCAGCTGCGAGGAGGATATCTGGACCGTCAAATCTCACATCCAGACACCTAGGAGAGCACGTAGGAAGAGAAAAGATCTCAGGTGTTATATCTGAGTGCGTGGACCAATCATCATTGGATCCAGAGGTAAGTGCACGAGGCTAAACATTTTGGGAAGTTCACAGGAGAAGCAAGCTTATGAAGTGACGAAGTCCTGAAGGCAATTGGGACCATCCATTGTCAAGGTAGATAGGTGGAAATAGATCTGAGAGTTCGAGGATTCATATTTTGGAAGATTTTCAAGGAGGACAGTTGAAAACCTCTGAAGAACGAAGTCGTGAAGTGGATCTCAACCGTTAGTTGTGGGAGAGATAAGAATTGTTGATCTCTACATGTGGAGATAATTCACGATTCTGAAATCGAGAAAGCCAAAGGTAAGAGTCACGAAAACTCACGAAGTCCTAATTTGCGAATAAGCGATCTCAACTATTGGATCGTAGAAGGACGTGGACCATTTATATGACACGAGTGAAGTTCAAATGTTGAACTTCAGAGGAAAGAATAAGAACCATCTTCCAAGGTCCCGAATCATGAAGTCTCGATTTGGGAAGAGGAGATACGAACCATTGGATCACGGGAGTTTTGATTCGTTGATATCACATGAGCAGAGTTCAGACTTCAGACTTTGGGAGAAACAAGGAGAGATGACTTCTGAGGACGCGAAGTGAGAAGTCCCAAAGTGCTCAATATTTGGGCCCGAGGTCGTAGTTGGAGGTCACATTAGTGGAGAATAGGGGAACAAAGCTAGCATTCGCTAGGCTCTTAGTTCAGAGTTCGGGGATCGGGAGAGTCGGGGTGACTCGTAGAAAAACCACCCAAGGCCCGAGGTTGTGAAGCATCTTTTGCATAGGCGTGTGGTCATATCCAGTGATCACATGGAGGAATCTTGTGCCTGATGCTAGTTCATAGGGGCACTGCATCACACTGCAATATTCTTCATATCTAAGTATAACTTTTATTTGAGACCTATTCCGTTGGATTTTTCTCTTCTCCCTTATCGCAGTCATACCTATCATTTTTTCAGCAAATTGTTTTTTCTCGTGCACCTGACCCCCTTCCAACACCCTTATTTGGGATTTACCCCATTGGATTCAACTCGTCTCCTTGATATTTGGGATACACTTCACCCATAACCTATTTTCTATGTGCTCCCACCCTCCCCTTTTCATGTTCCCTTGTCATCATGGCCCATACCCGTAGCCAAGACTTGGAAGCTCGCTTCAATACCTTGCACTCTAATTTCACATAAAAACAACAAGAAGTGAGACAACTTAGTTCCAATATTTCCACCATCAATAAAAACATGCATTCCTCCATCATCACCTCAATCAAGGAACTCAAACAAGACCTCAAACAAGACATTACTACCTATATTGAATCTGTCACTACGATGATCTGCGCCAAGATGCATATCCCTACAAATCTTCCCTTATCTAACCCACCTTTACATACCAAAGGTGAAACTTCCTCTCCTTCCCAGAATTTTCAGCCCCATCACTTTCAGCGTGACCTACGCCTTCCATGTGTAGATATGAAAAAATTTGATGGCTCGGATCCCACTGGTTGGGTAACTCAAATGGAACAATATTTCTCTTTGTATGACATTACATATGAGTTGGACAAACTCTGATATGGTGTTCTCCATATAGATCCAGAATGTTGGCAATGGTGGCAATGGAGAAAAAAATCCCACCAAGGGTATGTGGCTTGGACACACTTTGTGGCAGATATTTATGAACACTTTGACACTAACGCCAACCATTTAGGTCGTTTGACAAAGTTGAAACAATCTGGCACAGTGGAAGACTTTATAGTTTCTTTTGAGCGAATGGATTTTCATATAGAAGGCATGTCTGATGATTTTTTCCTAGGATGTTTTATCAGTGGCCTCAAGGATGAGATTCGTGCCCATGTCCTCATGGCTCGGCCTCAAAGTTGGGTGGATGCTACTAAAAGAGCTAAGGAATAAAAACAAGTTGTCTCTTCTCAAAACTGAAAACCCTCCTTTATTCCTTGCACTAAACCCATAAATCCCACTCCTCCTTCTACTCCACTAAAAATCCATAAATTGACCATGGCCGAAATGGTTGAATGCCAACTCAAAGGCCTTTTTTATAATTGTGATGAAAAATATTTTCTGGGACACAAGTGTAAGGAACAAAAGATTTTTATGGCCATCTCGGAGGATGTTTCATAAGAGGATGTTGAGGCTCCCCTTTTGTTCGTGTCACCTGAACCCACTAACATAACCCCTCCCTCAGACCCTGCCGAAGTAGAACCGGTCATTTCCCTAAATGCTCTCATTGGCTTCTTTTCTCCCCAAACCATCAAGCTAATTGGTTACATCAAGCATAGGAAGGTCATCATTCTTGTTGATAGTGGAAGCACCCATAATTTTATTCATCGCCACATTTCCCAAGAAACCAATTGCTATATATGTGCAGTCAATAATTTTCAAATCATGATTTCTAATGGCAGGTCCATGAAATGTGGAGGGCATTGTGAAAATGTGTGTCTCCAAATTGGTGAATACCACCTAAAATATCATATGTTTTCTATCAACATGGGCGGTTTTGACATTGTGTTGGGTGTAGAATGGATAATGACTTTGGGTCTCATTATCATGGAGTTTAAGGAATTAACCATGCAATTCGACTAGGAGGGCCAAAAATATAAGTTACAATGCATCCCCGTCAGTTCCCCAGAGATCATTACTTCCCATTGCATGGAAAATCTTCTCTAAAAAGGTCATTCTAGCATTATTTCCCAACTCCATGCCATACATGCAATTGAGACACCTTATGTGCCATAGGACCTCCAATCCATACTCTCTAAACATCAAGTGCTTTTTTCCACTTCCCAGGGACTCCCTCTTTCCCATAGTGTTCATTATCATTCCATTCCCCCTGTCCCAGGAAGACTTCCTCCCAATATTCGTCCCTATTGTCACCCTTTTTCCCCAAAAAAAGAAATTGAGAAAAAATTTCAATAAATGCTCAAAGCAGGTGTTATTCTCCCTAGTACAAGCCCATAATCTTCTCATGTGGTCATGGTCCTTAAGAAAGAAGGTTCTTGGCACATGTGTCCTGACTTCCACACCCTCAACAAACTCACCATTAAAGACAAATTTCCCATTCCTGTCATTGATGACCTCTTGGATGAATTGAGTGGCGCCCAGTTCTTTACTAAACTTGATTTTCATTCTAGCTACCACCATATCCGTATGAAACAGGCCGACATTCCTAAGACTTCATTTAGAAATCATGAGGGCCACTATTAGTTTTTGGTCATGCCCTTTGGCTTGTGTAATGCTCCCTCCACTTTCCAAAGCCTCATGAATCATGTCTTCCGTCCTTTACTCCATCATTTTGTTTTAGTTTTATTTGATGATATCGTCATCTATAGTAAAACTTGGACATCCCATATTGTTGATGTGGATCGAGTTCTCCATCTACTCTCTTAGCACCAACTTTTCCTCAAACAATCTAAATGTTCTTTTGGCGCCTCAAAAGTTGAGTACTTGGGTCATCTTGTTGGCAAGGTCGACGTCAGGGTGGATCCTAAAAAGATTGAAGCTATGCAATATTGGCCTCACCCAAAGACTCTCAAAATATTGCGTGGATTTCTGGGTTTAACAGGTTATTATCACAAGTTTGTTAAAAAATATGGAAATATTGTGACACCTCTCACCACACTCCTTAAAAAGAATTATTTCACTTGGACTTAAGTAGCCTCTCAGGATTTTCAAACCTTGAATATGGCCATGTGCACCACTCCAGTCCTGTCCCTTCTTGATTTCACAAAGACCTTTGTCCTGGAATGTGATGCTTTCGAGAAATGAATTGGCGTTGTCCTTATGCAAGAGGGTTGACCTTTGGACTTTATCAACAAACAAATTTTTGAGCAAAATTTGGGCAAATCAATCTGTGAAAAGGAAATCTTGGATATTCCGCATGTCGTGGATCTTTGATGCCCTTATCTACTGGGGAAATGCTTCCAAATTAAGACATGTCATCAAAGCCTCAAGTATTTTCTAGAACAATGCCTTTTGATGCAGGAGCATCGTGCAAAGCCCAAAGCACACGAATAAGCCAAAGAAATAGCTGGATACGCGAAGGAAGAAAAAGAGCATTTTTTCATAAGAGCCGTTTTGAATTTTGAACTTAAAAGGAATTAATGTAATAGTTAGGAAGAAGGCATACTTTACATTTATATCTTCGAGGTTGTAAACAAATATTGAACGATTTGCTCTCATTTGTCAATGTAAAAGGCATTTAAGCCCAGTTAATGAAAGCAGGTAGATTTGAATTAATAGATTAGACAGTTTAGAGAGTAGGGGGAAAACGGATATAGACACCCTCGCCTTTGTATCATTAGTTAGTTGTAACATGAGCATAGAGTAGTAGTAGAGAGCTATAGAGAAGAACCCATGTACAGAAGCTTTGAATTTAATATATGAAGCTTTCAATAAGACTTATGGTGTTATGATGTTTTATGTTTATACATGGTGAATGGTATGCTCACAGTTGTTTTATTCCCTCTGTTATGCATTTGCTTTAATACTGTGTGTATGTATGATTTCATGTTGAATGTTTGAAGTTTGAGAGAGAAAGAGAATGATTTTCAATTGTTTCTCTTCCTAAGTGAGAGTTCCTGCAAGAAGTGTAGTGAAACGTCCACAAGGAGTGCATTGACAAAGGTTCATAGTTTATCTCTAAAAGCTCAGGAGAGATACCATTGTTCTCATTCCAGGAGAAGTGCAAGACAAGAATAGAAACTGTGCAAGGTGTGCGTAGGCAGGTTGAGACCTTAGAAATTATCAACTAAGGTTGAGAGATTGAAGGATTGTTATTGCAGAGAAAGTGCACAGAGTCGGGAGTTCAAGTACGCTGAAGTATTTGAAAGGATTGTTGCAAGGAGTGCGTGCAGGAGTCTCCTTGAAGACCTGAGTTTGCGAAGAAATTTTAGAAGGATTAGGGAATTTGAATCATTCAAGAGAAATCAAGAAGCTCAAGTTGTTGTGCAGAAGTCACGCCCCAGAGAAGGATCGTAGAGTCGATTTTGAGCCAGAGGTTCTTGAGGAGGAACCTGAACGGTCGAAATTCTCCGAGGAGAACTCCCAAAATAGCGAGGACCGTAGGATCCAAGAAAGTTGCAGGGGAAGTTAAGCATTGGATAGATCCACCTTCGAAAGGCAAGATTTAATGTGGACCATTGATTTCGATCATTGGATCGTCGAGATCATTTCGGCATTTTGGGGGTCATAAGTCCGAATTGTGGACGAAACCTTTGGTTGATCAAATCCCCGAAACACGAAAAGAGTTTCGGGATAAAGGCAAAGAGTGACAAGTTCGAAATTTTGGAACTTCAGAATTCGGGGTTTCGGAGGTCCTGAGTGCGAGTGATCAGGACATAGCAGGGAGGAAAGCCTGAAATCAGAAATCATGGCAGGATATTTGTCAGCATTTCGGGAATTGACGTTTCAGCATTCCTGTTGATAAGGAGCAGAGCACTCCACATAAGAAGTATCGAAAACGCGAAACACGAAGGAACTGTGGAGGAGCGTTTCGGCAATTCGGATTTCGGGACTCCGAGAGTCAAGAGATAGAGTTGCACATCATCGCAACTTCCGAAATTGCAATGAGTGGAAAGTTGAAGTCAGTGGCGAGAAGGGTCTAGTGTTTGGTATTTTTGGGTTTTAGAGGTCGAAGAGGTAAGGCGCTCGACAACAGGATTTGCGAACTTGTGAAATCCGGTATCCCGAAAGGAAAAGGGGAAAGTCCCAATGTCAGTTGGGTGTTGATCGTGGAGTTCATGCCAGTGCAAAGATCATGTGAGCATAACTTAGAGGGACCTGTGACATACATTCAGTTGGGTATGTGTGAATAAATTTCCTGAAGAGGAAATTGAAGAGCCAATCAGACTCTAAGGGGCCGAAATTGAAAGATCCTGTGCGGACTCTGACCTAAGGGTTGGGGTACCTGCGTCAGTGTGGTATCAAAGTGAGTAAGAGTTCTTTTCTTTCTGTAGCAGAGAAAAGAGAAAATATTTGCATCCATGCAACCGAGAAGGAGAGAGAGACCAATGCCTGATCCAATAGTGGAAAGAGAAATGAGTGAACTATGTGCTAGGATTGATGCCATGGAGACAACACAGAGGCGCACAGTCAACACTGGGGATATCAACGAGGATGAAAGTGAAAATGACGCTGGACACGAAGGAGAAGAAGTCGCAGTCGAAGATGTTACAGATGAACGCCTATTCAGGGCTATTGCAAGGATAGGTGCTAGAGCAATGATGGAGATTCCTATGTATGAGGGGAACCTGGACGTTGAAGAGATTCTAGACTGGATTAGAGCTCTGGATAAATATTTTGACTATGAGGATGTCGAGGAAGACAAGAAGGTCAAACATGTTGTCACTAGACTTAAAGGGCATGAAACATTATGGTGGGATGAACTGCAAGATGACAGATGCTGCAAAGGCAAGTAGAAAATCAAAAGTTGGGATAGAATGGTTGCGAAGATAAAAGCCAAATTCATACCTAAGGATTATCAAATCACTCTATTTCAGAGAATGCAGAATTTGAGATAGAAGATGATGTTAGTGAAAGAATACACTGAGGAGTTCTACAAGATAAACATTAGAGCAGGTCATCGAGAAAGCGATGATGAAAATGTGGCCAGATACATGAATGGTCTACAATATGGAATTCAAGATGAGATGAGCATGATGATCATTCAGAATGTGGAGGATGCTTATTAGATGGCTCTGAAAGCTAAAGAAAAGCTGAGCCGAAAGCAAGGTCAAAGAGGTCGAGGTAGAAGTCAAGCCAGAGGCAAAACAATTTCCCAGGACATGACTCAGAAGCCTAAAGAAGAAGGGAAGGAACCTCAAACTCAACATGAGAGAGGAGGAAGCTCATAGAGAGGGTAGTATGCTGATAGAAATACTTTTCCTCGTACCAGAGGAAGAGGAAGAGGCAAGGGCGGTGAAGTGAAATGCTTTGTCTGTGGGAAAAATGAACATAAATCTTATGAGTGTCTAGATAGGAACAAAGATGGTGGTGAGAATCACATTGCTGAAGCATAAGGATGAAATGTTGAGGTAGAAAATGTTGAGGGTGGAAGATCTTTAATGATGAGGAAAGTTCTCTTAACGCCAGAAAAGGAGGCAGAGAACCCAGCCCAAAGGAATGGACTTTTTAGGACTACTTGCAAGACCAAAGACAAGGTATGCAAAGTCATCGTGGATAGTGGTAGCACAGACAATCTTGTTTCTGCTGAGATGGTAGAAAAGCTAGAGCTGGAGACTATCGTACATCCGAGCCCATACAGAGTTTTGTGGCTACAAAAAAGACATAAGGTAAATGTCACTAAACAGTGTTTAGTTGAATTTAAAATAGGAGGATATAATGATGAAATATTATGTGATGTCATTCCCATGGATGTTTTTCATATATTGTTGGGCAGACCATGGAAATATGACAGAAATGTGATTCATGATGGGAGAAAGAACACATACACCCTGGAGAAAAATGGGAGAACTCACATGTTCTTGTCAATTAAGGATAAAGAAGTGAAACTAGAGGTAAGCAACACTGTACTTCTCATGAGTGGGAAGGAACTTCTTAAGGAGGTTAAGAAGAAGGAAGACACACAATTTGTTGTGGTTAGGAAGCCTAGAATTATTTTGACCAGTACAAGAGTGGATGATTTACCAGAAGGAATCCAGAAGATGCTGAAGGAATTTGCTGACATAGTAGTGGATGAACTACCTTGTTCGTTGCCACCAATCAGGAGTATAAGCCATCACATCGATCTTATACTTGGAGCCAATTTACCAAACAAAGCCACGTACAGGTTGACGTTGCAAGAGAATGAAGAAGTCAAGAGGCAAGTCCAGGATTTAATGGACAAAGGATTGGTTAGAGAGAGCTTGAGTCCATGCGTTGTTCCAACAATACTCAACCCAAAGAAAGATGGAGGCTGGAGGATGTGCACAGACTCGAGGGTAATTAATAATATTACCATCAGATACAGATTTTCATTTCCAAGGATGGATGATTTGATGGATTGTGTGGGTGGAGCAAATTTTTTTTCAAAGATTTATTTGAAAAGAGGATATCATCAAATTCATATGAGAGAAGGTGACGAATGGAAGACAACCTTCAAGATGAATGAGGGGTTGTATGAATGGCTTGTTATGCCATTTGGCTTAACAAATGTGCCTAGTACTTTCATGAGATTTATGAATGAAGTCCTAAAGGATTTCATTGGGAAATTTTTCATCGTATATCTTGACGATATATTGATTTTCAACAAGACAGAAGCAGAACACTTGAAGCATTTAGCTATAGTGATGAGGATATTACAACAAGAGAAGTTGCTGATAAATATGAAGAAATCATCATTTATGAGGACAAAACTCATTTACTTGGGTTTTGTTATCTCTACAAATGAGTTGAAAATGGATCTGGAAAAGGTAGAAGCGATTAAGAATTGGCCATCAACAAAAGGTGTGTTTGAAGTACGAAGCTTCCATGGTTTAGCTAGTTTTTATAGGAAATTCATCCAAAATTTCAGTGGGATTAGCGCACCAATGATGGATACGGTGAAGAAAAGACATAAATCTTTTCAATGGACAGAGGAAGCAGAGAAGAGCTTCAATCTACTAAAGAAGAAGATCACAAAGAAGCCGATTTTGTTTTGCCAGATTTTAGCAAGACATTCTAGGTCAAGTGTGACGTGAGTGGGTTTGGAATTGGAGCGGTCTTGAGCCAAGACGACAGGCCGGTTGCATACTTCAACAAGAAATTAAATGAAGCGAAGATCAAGTACTCGACATATGACAAAGAATTCTATGTTGTCATACAAGCGCTGAAGAAATGGAGACATTATTTGGTTCCTACAGAGTTTGTTTTGTACAGCGACAATCATGCTTTGCAATTCGTGACTCAACATGACAAGTTGAACCAAAAGCGTGCAAAATGGGTTGAATACATGCAAAATTTTACTTTTGTAACCAAGCATATTTTTGGAACTGCTAACAAAGTTGTTGATGCTTTGAGCAGAAAATGTTTATTGATGCAGGAATTCCTAGTCAAAACTTTGGGTTTTGATAATCTCAAAGATATGTACAGAGACGATCCAGATTTTAAAGAGGCGTATGAGGCATCTGAGAATCCAATTCTCAGGGACAGAAGCCAGTGGACCGAATATATGATCCAGGATGGATTATTATTCAGAGGCAATCAATTATGTATTCCAAAATGCTCCATGAGGGAGAATCTATTGAAAGAAAAACATAGTGGAGGATTGGACGGACATTTCGGTCATGACAAAACATTCTCGAAATTAAATGGATCATATTTTTGGCCAGGGATGAGGACAGATGTCAAAATATTTGTGGACAGATGTAGAATTTGTCATCACACAAAGGGAAAAAGGCAGAACATAGGGTTGTATCAACCATTACCCATACCTAAGAGGCCATGGGATGCAGTAAGCATGGATTTCATATTGGGACTGCCAAGGACACAAAGAGGATTTGATTCAATCTTTGTGGTAGTCGACAGATTTTCAAAGATGGCACATTTCATACCATGCCAGAAAACTAGTGACGCAACTCATATTGTGAACCTGTTTTTCAAAGAAGTCATCAGACTTCACGGGTTGCCAAGGAGTACCATTTCGGATCGGGATACCAAATTTGTTGGACACTTCTAGAGGACTTTATGGAAGAAGTTGGGGACAAGTTTGTCTTTTATCTCATCTTATCATCCTCAGATGGATGGGCAGACAGAAGTCATGAACAGAATCTTGGAAGATTTACTGAGAAGCCTAGTGACTGAACACCACAGTCAGTGGGATTACATTCTGCCACAAGCGGAATTTGCTTATAATGATTCGATCAATAGAAGCACAGGGCAGAGTCCATTCCAAATTGTATATGGAATGCAGCCAAGGGGAGTTTATGAATTAAAAGATATGGAACAAACTGAATTTAGAAGTGCTAGTGCAGAGGACTTTGCAGAAGTGATGAAGGAGCTTCACAACCGAGTTAAGGAACGATTGCAGAATTCAAGTCATGATTACAAGTGCAGAGTAGATCAACACAGGCGAGAACTTCAGTTTGAATTTGGTGATCTAGTTCTTGCACATCTAAGGAAGGAGAGGTTCCCAAGGGGAACATATAACAAGCTAAAGATGAAAAAGATTGGACCATGTAGAGTCATGAAGAAATTTGGGGCAAACGCATATGAGATTGAATTACCCAATGGGATCAAAATTTCACCGATATTCAACATCTCAGATTTGTACCCTTACAAATCTGAAGAAGTAGGAACAGGGGATCAACAGACAGAGGTTCAGTGGACCAAACAAATTCCTGTAGCTGAAAAGCCACAAATGGAAAGAATAATTGACAAGAGAGTCAGCAGGAAGACCAGAAGAAAAGAGTATTTTGAATACTTGGTCAAATGGAAGGGACATCCAGTTGAAGATGCCAGTTGGGAGGATGAAACAAAAATTCAAAATCATGGCTAGACTATGCAAGAGCTCATGAACAGGAGTTCATGAAAATTTTCAAGCGAGGGAGTATGATGCAGGAGCATCATGCAAAGTCCAAAGCATGCGACTAAGCCAAAGAAATAGCTGGATGCGCAAAGGAAGAAAAAGAGCATGTTTTCATAAGAGCCGTTTTGAATTTTGAACTTAAAAGGCATTAATGTAATAGTTAGGAAGAAGGT
>ML779698.1:2958602-2975612 GCA_009831015.1 Picea engelmannii | reverse complement strand
TTTTCCTATCTCGTTAGGTGGGAAGAATGTCTGTGTCGATGTTATAGTGGTGCAAGGCCCATTAGATTTCAATATGCTTCTCGGGCATGATTATGTATATGCTATGAAAGATGTGGTATCTACGCTCTTCCTGGTGATGCATTTCCCTCACAATGGAAGCATTGTCACCATCGACCAGCTGGCATTTGATAATAACTACCCTAATTCGGCGTTAGTTCAAACTACCCCTTTATATGTTCCTAGTGTTCAGGTAGACTCTACCCCGCCACGGGTTAATTATGTGGCGTCTCATCCTCGGTGTTCAATTTCTTCTGAGCAGGAACCTGTGCAATCATGTTTTCCTTCTCAAGAATTGGAATCAACAATTGATCCTTTGGTTTATCCAATGCGGGCATGGGAACCCTCGCTTCCTCCTCTTGGTCCAAGTGGGCTTGAGTATCCTTCTAAGTCTGATCTCGTTGTTTGTAGATCCTCCAGCTCTCATTCTTGTGATTCTTCGCTGATAGACTCTGCCAATCCTAGCTAGAACCTCCATCATCATATGGAGTATGGTTAGTTTACTTCACCCTTTGGGACTGTCGACCCTCATTTGCATGATTTCTCGGATTTTGAATTGCCTTCAGATGAGGCTATCCTTGAAGCCATGACTACGATTTCTATCCCACAGGAGGACTAACACCATGGTTTTTGTTTTCTTCCCTTTAGGGAGACTTCCCAAGTTGACTATCGAAGAGACTCCTGGTCTGAGCCTAGCAGTGGGCTCTACCTGAACCAATTTCATACATGAGTTGTAGCCCCCATGGAGTCTTCTTTAAGCCCTTTTCAGACTCCCTAAAGATGAAAAGATTGTCGAGTGACCTTGTTTCTTCACACTCGTTAAATTGGTCCAGAAGAATGTTCCTTACATGGGTCTTCTTTTAAGCCATTTTCAAACCCTCTAAACATGAAAATATTGCCGAGCGATCTTATGGCCTTTCACGCTTGTTAAACTGAAATTTGAAGTCACGTCTATCCAGTGGTAGTTTACCCCTTTTTTAGTCTGGATGGTCAACTGTATGAACAAAGGTATACTCTAAGAAACTTCAGTTCTCTAGAAGAGTACCCTCAGGTATCATTTTAACCCTTTTTCGGGCATGAGGGACTAAATGTATGAAAAAGGAACCCCCACGGAGTCCATAGTTAAGCTCTTTTCATACTCCCTAAAATTGAAAAGATCGTTGAGTGACCTTATTCTTTCACACTCGTTAAAATGGTCTAGAAGAACATTCCTGACGGAGTCCATAGTTAAGCTTTTTTTAGACTCCTTAAAAATGAAAAAATGGCCGAGTGATCTTGTCTTTATCACACTCGTTAAAATGGTTTTGAATAGACATCTTTTTGGTGCTAGTTTACCCCTTTTGCGAACCAACTAGACTACCTTCGAAAAAGGTACCCCAATGGAGTCTCCTTTTATGTTTTCAGACTCTCTAAATATGAAAAACCACCGAGCTTACCTTCTCCGGGCTCCTTAAAATCACGTCGAAGGATGTTACCATTGTGTGTTTTATTAATCGCATTTTCATACCCGTGTTTTTGGCCTAATGTTGGCTCCATGTTGCTCTCAATTGAACCATCTAAATCATGCCTTATACACAAGCCCTGCAACACTTTTCCTCTGCGTCTTGACACCTTTGGCCCCTGGAGGATTTTTCCCGAGTGTCCTTACTTTCAACATCATTCTTGTCCTTGCACCTCAAACTTGTATGTTTGCAACACTCATCCCTCCTTTATAACGTAGCATTCTTTTATTCTTTTTCCAAAATTATTGAAAAAGACAAATATATATATATATATATATATATATATATATATATATATATATATACCCCAAAAAGAGGAAAGGAAAAGTATTTTCTTTGTATTGGCAGAATAATGAGTCACCCTTGGATGAAGAACATTTGTTTGTTTGTTCATCAAACTCTTGGATTTAATGCAACCTTAAGAATTTGTTCTCGCTGCCTAGAGCTGTGTCCTCCTACATTTGGTTATTCTTCCAAACATATGGAGAGTTTGTGTTGCCTCTTGCCTCGTAAACTTATGTTAATTCCATGCTACCTGAGTCTCATCATTTGTCATGCTATTGTCCAAGGGAAGTTTTTACCAAGCCTGAGTTGACCCCTCTGCAGTTTGTCTCTTTCCCTCATGCCTGACCATCCTGAACGTCCAATCAAGTATTCGCTTGAAATCAATGAAGCCTTCAGTCTGATCATCAAGATTCTCTAGTCCATGACCGACAAGCTGTCAAATACCTCTGGGTAGTGAAGTCGTACACTCATATTACACTCCTACCTAAGTTTTGAATATTTTGAACTTGTTGCTCGAGCTCTGTAGACCTCATCTCTAGCCATCAGGCCTTATTAGCTTCTATAAGATGGATACTCTACATGTATATCTTTTTGATTTCGAGATGTAGCTCCGTTGTGTATTGATCGTAGCTACACTTTATATAGTTATATGACATGGATCTACAGTGTATTTGATTGGTAGCCATGATTTTATTTTATCCCAAGCATGGGTATGCCCACCTCGATGAGACAATTATTATTTTGCAGATGACACCTCCCAGTTTTTGGTCCCTGGGATCACTTTTTCGGCACATCGGTGAAGATTGGTAATGTATTTTGGCCATCAGATGATCTTTTGACCTCACACATTAGGGGGCATCTGTTATAACCCTAATTTTCACTAGACATGCTTACCTAGCATCAGGCCATCTCAGATTCCTTCTTTGCCAAAACACTACTGAACGACTCTTCCTAAAAACCCCTTTTATAAATACCCATGCACCCTACTCCATTACTGCATGCGTGCACACACTGGATGACCCAAGACAACCCGCGTGTACCTACAAAAGCATGGAAAAAGGAAATTTGTTTATGGAACACATAACTTTGGGTAAGTTAACTAAACCTTTCGGCCATGCATGGCCGGTCATGCGACCAAATACCTAGCTTCTTCTAGTCTATAAAAGAAGGGTTAGGGGTCCCATTTGAAAGGAGTAGAATCATAGTAAAGAAACTATACTCGATTAAGCATTCCCTTTGTCCCAACCTTTAGCCATCCTTGTGAAAATAGAAGTATAGAGAAAAGAAGTTGGAAGACAGTGGAAGAAGAGCCCAGGACCAGGATCGAGGAGCAGTAGCTGACTTTATCATTGTAAGGTATCATTGTGAAGTTAATAAAAGAATTGCTTTTCTCATCCCACCATATGAGATTTTCATTATTAGAATATTGATCGTATGATTGATTAAATCTCTAACCCATTAGTTCATAGATCAAATGCATGTGGAGTTCTTTGTTTGTCTTTAGTGAATGCAGGTCAACATTGGGAGGAGAGTTGTAGTCAAAGAAGGATCAAGCGCGAAAAGGGATCGACATAAAAAATGAAGAATAAGGTACGTCAACTTAATTTCTTGAGCCTTGTATTTATGTATGAGTAATGGGGGTCTAGGCATGGGATGATGGTAAAAAGTAAGAATCTTTAGGTCATTTATGCATGCATGATAAAACCCTTAATGCTAGTCTGTAGGAGGGATTTCCCACCCACAACACCAGGTTCAAAGTTTGATTGATTAAATTGATAAGATTCAAATTTACACATATCAAGTTTGATAACTGCTAAACATTATAGTTGTGATATAAATGTTCGAAAAGTTTTATTATTGAATAGTTGGTGGCATGTGAGCATATTGAGATAAATGTTGATTGTAATTATTTACTATATATAACTAACTTATCCCCTAGGAGAAACTTCTCGTTTTGTTTCCAGGTTACCATGGAGGAATGATTGATCACAACACCAAAAGAGTGTTTCTCTCATTTCTTATTATTGCATTTCTTACTTTTGACCCTTGTTTCAGGCAGGTCACAAGTGACAGCTCTGAAGTATCTACTGTGACGATTTTTTTGGCTATTTTTTAAAATTATTATAAAGAGTATTATTCTTGTATATTGTTTCTCCCTTGTTTTTATTGTTCCAAGTAGGTCACGGGCGATAACCCTAAGGGAGCTATAGTGACAGTTGTAGGAGGAAACTCATTAGGTGAGACATGGAGTAGAATGTTCAAGATGTATACATGACCGTATACATCCATGTACCGAAGAAGAATGATAAGAATAAGATTATTTTTATAGATATAGAACATATCATATGGAGACATATCATGAGGATCATAAGGCTCCAAATACGATAGAATAAATCCCTTTATTGCAGTTGATCACTCTTCATATCATCAGGAAGATTTAGTAGAGATAAAAGGGCCTACCCAGAATCAATGCAACAACTAGGAAGAAAGAAGCATAGTCTCGTGACACTTTGTAGGATGCAAAGCCATATAGCATTGATGAACCATATCAGAGGGAGAAGATGGCTCTGAATATTATATAGACTCAGAGGGAGTCAAGATTCAAAGGGAGGATGGAGACTCATAATGAGCCTGATCTCAGGGAGCATGGAGACTTAGAATGAGCCTGATCTCAAAGAGGATTAGATGGGAAAAAGAGACGTCTTCCAGGACTGACAGACAAATTCCATGAGTTGAGAATACTATATCATATCTTAAAAGACTTCTAGAAGATGTGAAATATCCTAGAAAGATTCCCTTGTTTCAGTGACAGAGGAGGAATCTAGACAGAAGGACTAGGATATGGATTTTTCCTTGAGACCAGAAGGGAGGTCAGTGGTGACTTCCAAGATTGATCTAGAAGATAATAGTATAAATACGAATAAAGCTTGATTTGTGTCTAGAGGATTCTCCCAAAAAGAGGGAGAATACTATGAATAGACACTTTCTGTAGTAATCAAAAGAAGTATATATAGAAAAAACATGATTCATTAAAAGAAGCCGACACAGTATGAGATTCAGAGGGAGAGGGTATGCAATCGTTATATTTGAGATTGAGTTATCTCGAGTACCAGTTGGTGTAGTACATGATTCAGGCCATGGAGACATGAATACAATAAAATATTGAGTTAACTACAGAGAGAGAGGATAAGCTACACTATATCTCAGCTATTGAGACACTCTTAGTTTCAGATGAAGTTGTTGTCGTGATAGAATATAGGAGCTATTATAAGAGTTCAATAGCTTGATACAGATTAATTTCGCCATGGAATGAGACTGAATATATAATAAATAAGTGTATAGAGATATATTGTATATCCAATAATATAACAAAATATATCAGAGATGCAACCATAAACACAGAGATACAGTAATACACAATTTCTATTAATGAGTGAAATGTACAAAATTGTAAAAGTACAGAGTGAATGAACTCGCTATATTGGTGGCAGCTTATCTCTAAGAAGAGATGTGACGGATAATCGCATTCAAAAGAAGATGACTATGATTAAAATGAGGCTCTAAAGGACTTTTTAACATAAATAAAATCCAAAAATCTAACCCAGGAAGATGAAAAGCCAACAATTTTGTGGACCTCGTTTTGGGTAGTTTGGTGTATCAACTTCTCAGGGGTGTAACTTTGGCATATGATCTCCATTTGGGTCACACGATAGCTCGTTGGAAAGGTATCGTTGAGGAAATTCATTGTGGGGGATAAATAAGAGACTTTGACTATCATTGAGGTCCTGTATATAGAAAAAAATTCATATAGGCCCTCAAAATGGCCTCAAAAGTTTAGGAACCAAAAAACTTCTAAACATAGTAAGTTTCCAGAAGACTGTTTTGAGCAAGTTGGAATAGGTGGGTGGCCACCAATATCCACCTAGATCACAACTAAAGTGATAATGGAGCAGTCATTCTCATATTTAGAAAGAGAAGTTGCATGTGTAGAGTCCCAATTACAGAAATAACAATTATAGAGAGAGTAGAGGACATACTATCATGCAGTGAGGTAGATAGTGCTTTGCAGAAAGCACATAGAGCTAGCACATGATTGTGAAAATTGAGTTACAATTGAGAAAGTGTACCAGTTTGGTACAATTTGATGTGAAGAATTGGTTCGTTGATATATTTGATGAACACGAGGACATATATATGCTTTGCAGTGAAATACATGTTCACCTGATTATGGAAAAACATGTGATGAGGTACCTAAAGGGTACGATCGATTATGGACCTAGATATATCTTGGAGTGTGAAACAAGATTGTAGATTTTTCTTTATTATGGGATGAATTGTGATTTCGTGACTCAGTGAGAAGAAGACTTATATGTCACTTAGTTCCGCATAAGCATACTATGTGGCAGCATGGTCAGCTTGTGGTGAAGCAGTGTGACTTTAGAAGTTGATCGAAAAATTATTTGATCTCGAGTTGAAGGAAACTTGTATCTTTTATGATAACCAGAGTTGCATAAATTTGTCATTGAACCCAATGTGTCATGACAAGTCTAAACATATCGATATCAAATACCACTATGTCCGAGACATGTTACAAAAGGGAGCAATAAGACTCTGGTATATTTCCACCAAAGAATAGGTAGCAGATGTGTTGATCAAGCCACTTTCCATAATTAAGTTTGAATATTTCAGAGACAAGCTTGGAGTGATCTAGAAAGAATTCACCAGTAGCGTGAAGTGAACCCCAGTAGCGAGAAGTGATGTGTTCCTTGTTGTGGGATGTGATGTGTTCCTTGTTGTGGGAAGTGATGTGCTCCCTGTTGCAGGAAGTGATGTGTTCCCCAGTAACAGGAAGTGATGTGATTCCCCAATAGAGGGAAGTGATGAGATCCTCAATAGAGGAAAGTTACCCCATCGCAGGTTGGTAACCCCAACGCAGACTGGTACACTACCCCAGTATAGGTTGGTAACCTCAACGTAGGCTAGTATGCTACCCCAACATAGGTTGGTAACCCAAATGCAGGCTAGTAAGCTACCCCAACACAGGTTGATAACCCCAACACATGTTGGTATGCTACTCTAACGCAAGTTGTTAACCCCAACATAGGCTGGTACACTACCCCAACACAGGTTGGTAACCCCAATGTAGGCTGGTACACTAACCCAACGCAGGATGGTAACCCCAACACAGGCTAGTATGCTACCCCAACGCATGCTCGTACGCTAGCCCAATGTAGGTTGGTAACCCCAATGCAGGCTGGTACACTACCCCAATGCAGGTTGGTAACCCCAACATAGGTTGGTATGCTACCCCAACACAGGTTCGTAACCCCAACGAAGGTTGGTATGCTACCCCAACGCAGGTTGGTAACCCCAACGCAGGTTGGCATGATAACCCAGTGCAAGTTCATAACCACAATGCAGGCTGGTATGCTACCCCAATGTAGGTTGGTAACCCCAATGCAAGTTGGTACATTATTCCAATGAAATTTCATAACTTCCTATGATATATATATTTGTGATTGACAAGAAAATAATGACCAAGTATGTAGAAGCACGGAAGAAATGATGATGATCATGACAAGAAGAATACCTTCCTTTCTAAAAGAGAGTGTTGAATATTGCGTAGCTTCAGAAGATATCCTTATTGTATTTTACCAAGATAAACCCTAAAGAATGTTATTATATTATATTTATTAAGATGGTCCTATTGTGACTTTGTAAAAGTCGGCCCTATTGTGCCTTGATATGTAAAATATAAAATAAAAGGGTAAAGTGACAAGTCGTCCCAGACCTAATTTTAGGCTGGCCTAACCACTATTTATAAGGGAGGCCAACACCTCATTTGCTCACTCTCACTCACTATCTCTACAGTGCGCAAGTCTTGGAGGAGTAACTATTGCAACTAGGTGTGACATCAAGGAGGGTTCTTGGTCTATCTCTTGGTATCTATTGGTCATGTAGTGCACTACTCTTCCTAGTGAAGGAGTAAAGGAGGATCTTCTTCTTTGTTAGTTCTCTCTTGAGAGAGAAGCATTGTTCTTGGTTGGCTAGTCTATATTGAGGAAGTTTATTGGGTTTTCTCCCCCTAGAGGGTTTCCCAAGATAATATTTGTGTCTCTCTTTTGTTTCTATGATTGCCTCTCTTTCAATGATATTATATATAAAACTAATGTGTTAAATAATTTTTATAATAAAGAAGAACCGTAACTGCTAGATGTATAAGTAAAATATCAAAAAATATATCCTTAGAAATCCTCTAACTGCCATGTGCTAGAATTACATGTTACTTCCCACGAGCAGATACATCACTTACCCATGGATTATATCCCAATACTCCATCACTCCCTGCATGATTTTGTTGATGTCATAGGAGAGGCTTTGAAATTATCTTTTCACTCAGTGTTTCCCTCCAACAATCAACTATCATATCTTCCCTCAGCATGCAGAGTATGTGAAATGTGGATACATGGATATTTGTATAGATAACGAGGCACTTCAGTTTCAACCAATGATTATGTCAAGTTCTCATTGTCTCACCTCAATTTATAGAATTAATGTTGTTACCCACTCTGAGACTCCTTCAAAGTGTTGGATTACTGAGAGGGGGGTGAATCAGTAATAGAGAAATTTAATCCTTTTTAACCATATAATACAAGTGTTATATCAATGTAACATTATCATCCAATAACTGTAGAGTAAATAAGTAATGAACAAATGAGTAATCATACACATACACTGTACACTAGAGTTTTACGTGGAAACCCAAAGAGGGAGAAAACCACATAATTCTTTTTCTTATATGTCTTGAAGAATTACATTCATTGGAAGCACCAACTTCCTTTTTTTTCCAGCTGCAACTGGAAGGAGTTTCCAACCCCCTAGTTTTTCAGGCTACAACTTGAGGGAAGCTCCAACTCCCCAATTATCTGGCTACAACTAGAAGGAGGCTACAACCCCCTATGTTCTCCGAATACAACTGGAAGGTGGATACAACTACATGTCCTTGCCCTGTTCAACCACCCTGACGTATAAGTAGAATGATGGAATCACTGTCACACTATCACTGTGCGATATACTATTGTAAAGTTGTACTAATCAACCTATACCAATAACCTGAACCATGCATCAACCATGAATCAAACTGTACCATAAACAAGTGCATCAACCATGCACCAACCTGTACCAACTAGCTTGTAATCAACATGTACCATAAACAAGTGCATCAAATATGCACCAACATGTACCTCAACCTCTACCATGAACAAGTGCATCAACCATGCACCAAACCTATACAAATAACCTGTCACAACAACATGTCCAAACAACCTATCACAACAACCTGTCTCATCAATTTTATCAACCAAATCATATCTACTCACCAATATCAATCACCAAGACAACTCTCAAAGATGTACATCAACCAAGTATAACACAACAACTCATAATCATCACCAAGATCAATATGTGCTTCTAATAATACAAGTATGCTACATCATTCATAAACCATGTTTCCAAAATACTACTAACAAGTGTCTCCAACCATGTACCAAGTATGTACCAATCATGTATCAACTACTCATTAACTATGACTAATCAATATGTACCAACATCATCAACTATACACCTCATGTATGTGCCAACTCATCAACTACTTGTCTCAACCATGTACCCAACATGTACCTCAACCAAATGCCCCAATCAAATTCATCATCCAAATCTGATTTGTAACTCTATAATAGACCTGGTATATATCATTGTATTCATGAAAACCTTCCTTAACTTTAACAACAAGAGACTAGCATTTTCATCAAACTTTTCTTTAGTCTCACATACCTAGTTTTGGATTAGTCAACAACCCTAACTTGAAATAATCATAACTTTGTACCTGTAATTAATACAGATATGAAACTGATACATAATGTTATTTAGTGTGTTTTATACAATTCCTCCAGGTTTCACTACTTGGAACCTCTTTGAAAAAGAGTTATAGCAAAAATGGCATACCTTGGTGAATTCTAGTTTATTCTAGAGAGAGCTCTTGTAGAGCGTGCCCCGCACTGAATATTTATTGAATTGATATGAAATTGTTAAAAAGAATACTACATACTGTCATATAACCAACACATTTTTTCATACTCAATTTGGATCTGTTATGAAGAAGTTATGATGTTTTTACCCGAAACACTTGTTTTAGACTAGTTTAAGGACTAGCCACAAAGCCTAATTTCCACAGAGTGTAACTCCAAAAATATAACGACCCACAAGATAAATTTTTTACCAAGTATACTTGGATATGTTTCCTAAATGGAATATCAATTTCAAGGCTTGAATCATTCTAGAAAAAACATTATTGCGAAAATGGTGAGATGACCTGTAAATAACATACCTTAGAAAGCATCATCAAAGGAATTTATCCTTCCTTGAATTACGGCCTTCTTTTCTTCACCTTTCCTCGGAAATTTGGCTTAGATATCATTTTTTTACCTCATACACCTATATATATTCAATATTCTCAAGTGTGATATAAAATGAGAGGGCCTTTCCTCTTATTTATACTCTCCAAGTAGCTTCCTTAAAAACATCTTCTAGGTCATTTTGCCTACTTTCCTTATTTTAGGTTATCCCTCTTCTAATTTCTCCATTAAATTTATTATTTAAATAATTTATTTTTTATTCATTTTGAATTATAATACACTCATAACTTCACTTTATTATTTACCTTCTAAAATCTCTTAAACCACTTTGACTACTTTGACCTTTTGGGGCTTCTAAATGACATATGAGGGTCCTCCAACTTCGTAAGGCCATAACTCTCAAACCGTAAGGAGTTATGTGACATTCCACATACCACCAGAAATGGAATGACATGTACTATCCATATAGAATATTAGTACCTAAAAATATATAAAAAATCACACTGTTATCCATAAAACAAACTTGGGTCCATTACCCAAACCCGGGTTCTCCAACTTCTCATGGCCATAACTCTCTAACCATGAGGATTTATGTGACGTTCCACATAAAACCATAAATTGCATGACAAGAACTATCCATCTAGGATAGTTTCATTGAAAAATTCACTGACCTTCATCTCATTATTCCACAAATAAGCATGGGTTCTCTAACCATACTTCTAGGATAACTGAATCCTCAAAGCGTCTTCTTGTGAGGGATTTCACCATAAGGGGACCACTTTTGAGTTCATCCATTTGTACTTATTATCAACCCTGAAAAGACAATAATGAGTCATCTTTACATCAAACAAACTTGAGTCCATTACCCAAACCTTTCTACTACTGGAATTCGCTACCGCACTTTCTCCAAGGGTTGACATCAATCACTAAGGCTTGACATCAATATACAATATCACTCTCCAATAGTTGACATCAATGAAAACCAACAATCCATCAACCTAATCCAACTGTCTAACAATCTCCCCCTTTGGCATTGATGGCAACACCAACATTGATGGAAACACCAAGTCATGATAACATTCATGCTTATACTCTTTATCAATGTTTCTATCTCTCCCCCTTTGACATCAATGGAAAAGGGTATCTCCCTTTGGGGTTGCTCCCCCTGACTTAACTCTCATTGGGGATGCTCCCCCTTTCTATGTGCCTTTGATTTTTCTTTGTGTTTATAATCCTCTAATTACTCTCTTTCCCTTCATATGAATAATATATGCCCCTTTGATAAAGGGTAGCACTCTAAAGTCATATCGCTCATTCTTCCCTTGTGACAATCACTCCCCTTGGAATCATGCCTCTATGCTCTCTCTCCAATCATTTACCTTTTCCATCTGATAAATATCTCCCCCTTTATCCTATTTATGGTGCTTCCTCGTGTACATCTAAGACATATAAGATAAGCATTCAAAAGTATTCATTTTGGAGTATAAATTACTCCTAGTCTCTAGTGAAGATACTCAAGGGATTCCCATGGAAGTGGTTTTGTAAATATGTATGCCACTTGTTCTTTTGTTCCCACATATTCAACTCTGATGTTCTTCTTTGCAACCCGTTCCTGTAGAAAGTGATACTTGATTAGAATGTGCTTTGTCTTGGAGTTCATCATCGGGTTTCTGAGATATTGATGGCGCTTGTATTATCACAATAGATTGGAATGGGCTCATCATACTCAACCTGTATATCTGTTAGAGTTTGTTTCATACAAAGAGCCTATGTA
This sequence comes from Picea engelmannii, assembly GCA_009831015.1. Lineage (NCBI taxonomy): Eukaryota > Viridiplantae > Streptophyta > Pinopsida > Pinales > Pinaceae > Picea > Picea engelmannii. The sequence goes on along the minus strand of ML779698.1, from coordinate 2,963,580 downwards.
CAACATGATGCTGCTACAATATACTCTGCCTCGGCTATATATAAAGATATTGATGATTTTTTCTTTCTTAGCCATGATACTAAACACTCACCCAAGTAGAACATTGCTCCACTGGTGCTTCCTCAGTCATCAATACAACTTGCTGAATCTGCATCTGTGTAGGCAATAAGTGATAGATCCTTTCCTTTTGGATACCATAATCCAAACTCTTATGTTCCTTTGATATATCTGAAAATCCTCTTCACTGCTAATACATGTGATTCCTTTGGTGCTGCTTGAAATCGTGCCACCTGTCCAACTTCCTGCAATACATCTGGTCTGGATGTTGTCACATATAGTAAGATACCAATCATTGACTTGTATTGCCTCTGGTCTGTAGACTTTGAATCATCATCTTTTCTCAAATTGCAACTGGTTTGCATAGGAGTGGTAACTGGTTTGTAATCTTCCATTCTGAACCTCTTTAGCATTTCTATGATATACTTAGTTAAATAAAAATTACTTGGTTTCTTTGACATATATGAAGACCCAAAAAGAAGGATAGTCCTCCAAGTAATGACATTTCAAATTCATTCTGCATATCCTTTGCAAATTTCTTGCTTAACCTGTCATTAGTACTTCCAAAAAAATATCATCAACATAAATTTCAATTAATAAAATATTACCTTGAGTTACCTTGATGTTGAGGTTGTTGTCTGTGCTTACTTTCCATAGTTCGTAGGGAGTTTTGTCATTGTTGTTTTTGAGCATTACTCTATTTTGAATGTGAATTGATGTATGCACTGCATGTGTCCAAAAAATATCTGTCAATTTGGAATCCATTAGCATTGTTCGAGCCATTTTTTGTGTAATTATCATCGATTATGATAATGTTAATTTTTCTTTGAACCACTCTTTGAACCAATCTATGAATCCTTTCTGTCATCCACTATCATATATCTATCCAAGACTGTTAAGTGTTATTACGAATCAATATATGTCCATACTGTCCAAGACTCTACTTGTTCAATTGTCCATAATGTTGACCCATTTATCACTATACTATCATGAAGTCTTGATTAATCTATCAAACTATACTTCTGCTAACTGATTTCTCTGAATCTGTCTTCTCAAACTCTGCAAGTTTCTCGAAGGATGGTTTTGTAATTTGTCACAACTATCGCATAGACTCCCCCTGTCTAATATTCATATTACTTGGGAGTCTCTAAGATAGATGGCTTAGAACAATTCTTGCTCTGATGTGTATTCATCATCATCTTCATTGGTAGATTCATTATCTCTCTGAGCTTTGACTTCTTTCTTTCTATTTGTGGATTCATCTTTCACTACAATGCCTGCAAGTAAAATCTCTTGAACCTGTTCCTTATTTACCTGTCCTTCCTTTCTTTTAGTTATTTTTCAAACATTTCTATATCTGACATCTTTCCTTTTCTCTGTAAAATTTTCTTCATCTCTTTTTATTGCCAATCTTGCGATCCCTGGTACCTGGTCTTCGGTCACCTGTTCTTCCTATTTTCTTATCCATACTTTCTTATATTTGATATCAATATTCTCTTTCATGGAAGTATCGATCATGCTTCTACAATCAATGGCTATCTGTACATAGTTATGACTTTTGTAACACTCAATGTTACGTGCGACCACATAGGCACAATCTGCTTGAACATTTCTTTTATAATCCATGCAATCTGGAAACCTTATGTCCAAAGTTAGTACAATAAAAACAATGACCATAAAATAAATTTTCATACCTGGGAGTGAATGATCTTCTTTGTGGTGTGGTCCTTCTGAATTTTTTCCTTGACTGATCATGATCATGATTGAAGCTTCTTTGTGTCTTGAACATGGATGGTATCTTTGAAGATGTATCTTCAATAGTTTTCTTAGATTCTGGTTGAACATGATTCCTTCCTTTGAGTACTTCTGCATAACTCTTTCGATTTTCTTCATTCTTATTTTCTATCAACGTAGAGTGCTTCTCTTCATTCTCTACAACTGATGTGGATGTTTCTGTCTCTTCAACATTCTTGTTGAGCTTGACGATTTTGAATCTTAGTGTGACAACTTCTTCTTAAAGATTCTCAACCTCTTCTTCTTTTTTCATTATCTGAGACTTCATGGCCTCTTCTGTTCTCTTTGCTTCTTCAAGTTGGATTTTCAATGTAATTATTTCTTCTTCCAGTCTTCTATCTTCTTGACCAAACTCTTCTTCAAGTTGGTTTAAGTCATTGGTTCTTTCCTTGAGATGATCCATCAATATCTTTTCTCTCTTTTCCGCTTCTTCCTTTTGTGCTGCTATGTTGGCTTCTAAACATTTCTTTTGATATTCTAGAGTTTCTTCAATTCTTCTGGCCTCTTCTAGTTGAGATATTAAATTCTTGATGACCTTCTGATGTTTTTCGGAACCTTGAACACTTTTCTTTTGCTTCATCAATTCTTTCTTGGATGACTTGTTTTCTTCTCTTTCTTTCCTTAGATATTTAATTACACTAATTGATTTTTCTCTGTAATCAACTTCTGATTCATCATACTCTTCCTCTTCTGAATCTGTCTAACATGATGAGCATATTTATTCTTGTTCTGTATCTGCATCTTCTTTGGCATTTTCTAAATCTATGATGGGTGAAGAATAAATGTCATGTAACTTATCACAAAGTTATTTGGCTGAGGAACATTTACCAGCCTTTTCTCTTACCGGTTTAGGTAATCCTTCCCAGATGAAATACATTGCTATTTTGTTATTCTTCTTCAATTCCTTATTGGCTATAGTCTTTTCCCTTTTTGAACTATCATATCCTGTAACAACTAATAGCCAAATATAATGTCCCTGTGCTTGTAAAAATACTTTCATCCTTCTGCTCCACATCTCATACTTAAAACTATTCTGACCATTAAACATTGGTACTCCATTCTCAAAATAATCCACGATCTCCTTCCAGTGGTTAAACTGTTTCTTGAAGGAACCTCGCTCTGATACCAATTGTTGGATTACTGAGAGGGGGGGTGAATCAGTAATAGAGAAATTTAATCCTTTTTAACCATATAATCCAAGTATTATATCAATGTAACATTATCATCCAATAACTGCATAGTAAATAAGAAATGAACAAATGAACAATCATACACATACACAGTATACCAGAGTTTTACATGGAAACCCAAAGAGGGAGAAAACCACATAATTCTTTTTATTATATGTCTTGAAGAATTACATTCATTGGAAGCACCAACTTCCTTTGTTTTCCAGCTGCAACTGGAAGGAGGCTCCAACCCCCTAGTTTCTCAGGCTACAACCTGAGGGAAGATCCAACTCCCCAATTATGTGGCTACAACCAGAAGGAGGCTACAACTCCCTATGTTATCCGACTACAATCGGAATGTGGATACAACCACATGTCCTTGCCCCGTCCAATCGCCCTGACGTATAAGTATAATGATGGAACCATGGTCACACTATCACTGTGATATATACTATTGTAAACCTATACCAATCAACCTGTACCAATAACCTAAACCATGCATCAACCTGTAATCAAATTGTACCATAAAAAGTGCATCAACCATGCACCAACCTATACCATAAACAAGTGCATCAACCATGCACCAACCTATACCTCAACCTGTACCATGAACAAGTGCATCAACCATACACCAAACCTGTACAAATAACCCGTCACAACAACCTGTCACACCAACTTGTCCAAACAACCTATCACAACAAACCGTCTCATCCATTTTATCAACCAAATCATATCTACTCACCAAGATCAATCACTAATACAACTCTCAAATATGTGCATCAACCAAGTATAACACAACAACTCATGATCATCACCAAGATCAATATGTGCTTCTAATAATACAAGTATGCTACATCATCCATAAACCATGTGTCAACAATACTACTAACAGGTGTCTCCAACCATGTACCAAGTATGTACCAATCATGTATCAACTATGCATCAACTATGACTCATCAATATGTACCAACATCATCAACTATACACCTCATGTATGTGCCAACGCATCAACTACTTGTCTCAACCATGTACCCGACATGTACCTCAACCAAATGCCCTAATCAATTTCATCATCCAAATATGATTTGTAAATTTGTAATAGAACTGATGTATATGATCATATTCTTGCAAACCTTCCTTAACTTAAACAACAAGAGACTAGCATTTTCATCAAACTTTTCTTTAGTCTCACATGCCTAGTTTTGGATTACTCAACAACCCTAACTTGAAATAATCATAACTTTGTACATGTAATGAATAAAGATATGAAACTGATACCCAATTTTATTTAGTGTGTTTTATTCAATTCCTCTAGGCGTCACTACTTGGAACCTGTCAGAAAATGAAGTTATAACAAAAATGACATACCTTGCTGAATTCTAGCTTATTCTAGAGAGTGACCTTGTAGAGCGTTCCCCACACATAATATTTATCGAATCTATATGAAACTGTTACACAGAATACTAAATACTGTAATCTAACCAAAAAAAAAATTCTTACTCAATTTGGATCTGTTATGAAGAAGTTATGATGTTTTTACCTGAAACACTTGTTTTAGACTAGTTTCAGGACTTGCCACAAACCCTATTTTCCACGGAGTGTAACTCCAAAAATACAACGATCCACAAGATGAATATTTTACCAAATATACTTGGATATGTTTTCTCAATGGAATAGCAATTTCACGGTCTGAATCATTCTAGAAAAAAAATTATTGCTAAAATGGTGAGATGACCTGTAAATAACATGCCTTAGAAAGCATCATCAAAGGAATTTATCCTTCCTTGAATTCCGACCTTCTTTTCTTCACCTTTCCTCAAAAATTTGGCTTAGATATCATTTGGTTACCTCAGACACCTATAGATATTCAATATTCTCAACTGTGATATAAAATGAGAGAGCATTGCCTCTTATTTATACTCTCCAAGTAGCTTCCTTAAAAACATCTTCAAGGTCAC
>ML779698.1:2942252-2955472 GCA_009831015.1 Picea engelmannii | reverse complement strand
AACTTCACAATGATACCTTACAATGATAAAGTCGGCTACTGCTCCTCGATCCTGGTCCTGGGCTCTTCTTCCACTGTCTTCCAACTGCTTTTCTCTATACTTCTCTTTGCACAAGGATGGATAAAGGTTGGGACAAAGGGAATTCTTAATTGGGTATAGTTTCTTTACTATGATTCTCCTCCTTTCAAATGGGACCCCTAACCCTTCTTTTATAGGCTAGAAGAAGCTAGGTATTTGGTCGAGTGACCGGCCATGCATGGCCGAAAGGTTTATTTAACTTACCCAAAGTTGTGTGTTCCATAAACAACTTTCCTTTTTCCATGATTTTGTAGGTACACGCGGGTTGTCTTGGGTCAGCTAGCATGTACACATGTGTAGTAATGGAGCAGGGTGTGTGGGTTTTTATAAAAGGGGTTTTTAAGAAGAGTTGTTTAGTAGTGTTTTGGAAAAGAAGGAATCTGAGATGGCATGATGCCAAGTAAGCATGTCTGGTGCAAATTAGGGTTATAACACCTAGGGTATTGTCATCAAGATGAGTGTGTTTCTTTTCTTTCAAGTCTCCTTCACTCAAGATGACAAGTATTTTCTTCAACCTATCCTCTGTACTAAGGTAATATTCTTTCTTGACAGAAATCTAAGTTAGAGAATAAACTCTATAATCTCAACCTTAATCAATCTAATACTTTGACTTTAATTTTGACCAATGATTAGTATGATAGTCATAACTTCAACAGATCAAATTACACCCTATATGTTCATAAGATCATAATAATTCCATAACAAATAGAGGCATATCAAATTAATCAAACCTGAGGTGCATTATTTCTCTGAATGTGCTGGATCTGAGATCCTTCTAAATCTACAATTATTGTTTTAGACAAAATATCCTTTCCCCTACAAACACACTTTAGAATAATGATAGAGTTTAAACATAAGTAAGTGCATACCTCTGATAGTATCGATAGATAGTGGAACCATCTGGCATCAACAACAAGCAATAACAAACTTTTAAAACTTCAAAGGTGTTGCAACTTGTAATCTAAAGGTAGTTGGAGATTTGTTAGGGTAAGGCACACTAGGACAATAAAAATTAGTCCCAACACTTCACAAAAACAACTTTCACTGCAACTGGTGTTGCAACTAGCATAAAGGAATTGGAACTACAACTGCAACTAATACTACAATTGGTACTGCAACTACAACTGCAAATTAGGGTTTTATGAGGAAACCCTAATTTCTCAAACTTTAAATTTCAGAATTATGATCTAGGGAAGTGATGTACCTTGTTTGGGAGAGTTCCTAGGTGATCTTGGTTTAACTAACGTCCTCCAAAAAAGTAAAAACATCATTCTTAGTGTTTGTGTAGAAAACCTAATTCTACAACAGGTGCAACACAAAAAACTAAAATTTGGAGAGGGTGTGTTGAGGCTAGTCACTTCTTTATAAACTTTGAGTTGGTATCTTTCATGCTTGCTCTGATACCATCTTGATATTTTACTTATATAGCTAGCAGTTAAGGTTCTTCTTTATTATAACAATTATTTATCACATTAATTTTATATATAAGATCACTGAAAGAGAGGCAATCAAAGAAACAAAAGAGAGACACAAATATTATCTTGGGAAACCCTTTAGGGGGAGAAAACCCATCAAACTTCCTAAATATAGATTATCCAACCAAGAACAATGCTTCTCTCTCAAGGGAGAACTAACAAATCATAATATCCTCCTCTACTCCTTCACTAGGAAGAGTAGCGCACTACATGACCAAGAGATACCAAGAGATAGACCAAGAACCCTCATTGATGTCACACCCAGTTGCAACAGTTACTCCTCCAAGACTTGTGCACTGCAGAGCTAGTGAGTGATATTTATCAAATGAGGCACTGGCCTCCCTTATAAATAGTGGTCTGGCCAGCCTAAAATTAGGTTTGGGCCGACTTGTCACTTTACCCTTTTCTTTTTTATTTTAGATGTCAAGGCACAATAGGGCCAACTTTTACAAAGGCACAATAGGGTCATCTTAATAAATATAATATAATAACATTCTTTAGGGTTTTTCTTGGTCAAATACAATAAGGATATCTTCCTAAGCTACACAATATTCAACAATATTCTTATCATTTCTAGTTTTGAAAGGGAAGGCATTATATCAACATTCAAAGGATCAAATCACATCCCAGATCTTTAGTAGTTCAATGAGCATTTTCAAGAAGACAAATCAGAGGTGAAAGAGCAATTACAAAGCAGCTACAGGATTAAGGAGTCAAATATTTATCCCATATTTCAAGGCAAATCTTACTAAATTGTTTTTCTTGGATACACTTTATAGATTCGGAGGATATGAAGCTTAGTGGAAGTTCCATCATTTGACATAAACTTGTCCATAATTTTTTGTATGAATGGATTCGAGATTATTTTTGTTTTTTAGATTTTTCTTAGGGTTTAATTCCTAGAAATTAGGGATTGTTTCTTTTATTATTATTTTGAATAAGAGAAAATGGGGAGGGGCTTTCTGGGAGGAAGTAGAGTAGGGTTTCATTTTGGAAGGAGGATGAAGTTATGGAAAATGGAAAAATAGATTTATGCATGTAACACTTAGCACTCAAGGATTTAGACATCCTAAATGGTTAGGTTGTAATTCTTCTTGTTTCATTTTTGTTACTCCTATCTTAAATGCAATGGAAGTATTTTTCAATGAAATTATTTCTTCTTGATTCAACTACAATTGCGGTAAATTATTTGTTGTTAATTACCTTCTTCTTGAAAGTTGTTTTCATATTTTTGTTTCAGGATTAGAATGATATTTTAGGATTGAAAATATTCTCAACATAAGTAAACATATTGTTGACTTGTGCTCTATGTTTCCTTCTCTTTTCATCCAAATGTTTATTTATCCGAACCATTAGTGTGGATACCCATGGCTAAGTGAATTGATTCTTGTAATTGAGATAGTGTGACCAGATCGATAGCCTTTCCACCTATCTGATATATCTTTAAAACCTACTCAGATCCACATATCAAGACAAAACAAAACATTGCAATAACTAAGGTGCCCTAGATTTCCCTTTAGCATTCAAGTGCAACTTTAGGGAATAACACATGGCAAGGAAAGGTAAGACATGGAATGGCATGGAAAGGTAAGGAAACACATGGCATGGAATGGCAAGGAAATGAAATACAAGTGTTATCACTGAAATATCATCCACAACATTGCACACAAATGGTTAAGGAAACACAACAATGCCAACAACAATTAGTTCACCTACAACACTGAAATTCATTCAAAAGGCAAAAAACTTAACAATTTGGTTAAAAATTGACATGCGCAAATTCACCAAAGGAAGCGCATGCACAGTGCGCAGTGTGTTTGGGCCAACAAATCCCTCAACGCGTACAATGTTCCAAGTGTGCGATTATTTACAAGAAAAGTCGTGCACTTCTATGAACGACACATTTATGGATCTTGTTGGCCCCTCAACCACTTATGGACCAACTCCCAACATGATTTCACCATCATATCTGAGCGAAATCTGAATGGGAGGTTGGTCAAGGACTAGAGGGTGCCCTAAAAGGCCCCTTGTTCACACCAAGAACCAATTACATTTTTCCTTGAAGAAATTCTATAAATAAGAGCCATGGGTGCACTAAGAAACCAAGATCTTCATTGTATTGTTATGCTGAAAGAATTCTCCCTTGAGAATCCTCTTTTCTCCTTGGAGCCTTCAAGCATCATTGCAATAGGCCATTCCACTCACCTCTTGAGGGAATAGGAATTGATTTTCGTCACCATTTTCCATTTCTTCCATTGTATGAAGAGCTCTCCATTATGGAACTCAAGAGCCCCCCCAAGGAGGAAGAGGGGACTCACAAGTTCTCATTTTTCTCTACGGTGTTTTGCCTACTAATCTATTGATCCATTGGTAGAATTATGTTGTTTATGGTTTGATTTTCATGGTTCTAAGTTTCTCATGATTTCTAACCTTTATTTCTTAGTTTTTTTAGTTTATTTATTTGTTTATACATGTGTTTGGATTGTTTAACCCACTCACAAACTTTTTTCTTTTCTAGCAAGCTCATCTAGACATGTAAGTTTTGTTGTTTTTCTCACTCAAGTGATAAAACCAACACAAAAAATTGAAGACCATACTGGGGATCGATATCAAATTCCTCCCTATTTGAACTTAGAGAGCACTTATTTTTAATCAATTTGTCTTGCCGGTACCAAAAACGGCCTAGCCCAACCTACCAAAGTCAAAATTTAGAGTTGGAAGAGGAGTATTTCACTTAGAAATTTCTCCCCTGACGCATGACAAGAAGTGCGCATATTTGTCTTCCCAAAAAAATGAACTCTGTGCACTGTGCATGCCACAGACTTCTTTGCACTGCACATTTTGCACATCTGTCAGAGTTGTAACCCGTACATATCTCCAGTTTTTCAAAATTGTAAAGGTTTTTATCATGGAAGGCCCCTAGCCTTCAGATTTTTGCTTTCATGCACTTTGTAAAGGAAATGCACTACACTTAGAATCCTTTCCCATATCAAAGGTTAGCTAACATAGGCACTTAGGGGGTAAAAAGAACCAATACTCTCCTCTTTTTCTTTGGTTTCCACATGGATGGATTTTTTGTCTTGTAAAATTTTAAGTTGAGGTTGTTGCTATCACACATAAATCACTTACATTGGGACTAGAAGTTAACTTTTACCCTTGAGTATGCTCTTCTCTCGCACCCTAGTGTGATATTGAGAATCAGAAAGGTGGATAAGGGGACATCTCATCTCCCTTAACAAAAATATTTAGGAGAGGACAAAGCCCCCCTAGGGTTCCTCTTAGTTTTTGGAATCATATTAAAGTTTTGTAAGGGCCCATACATGCCCACATGTTGAAAACTTACGATAGATTCTTAAAATTTATTTCTTAGTTTACATCACAATCTAGGGAAGTTTAAAGATCAAAGTAAAGGGCCCATACATGCCCACATGCTTGCAATCTAGGATAGTTTCAAAGATTTATTAGTGTAAACAACATTTAGGGAGTTTAAAGGATTTGTAATGGACCCATATGTCCACATGCTAGTTCTTTAGGGCTTTAAAAACTCCTCAAGGTTGTACCAATGACACGTAGTAAGCTAGGTAAAAAATATTTGTAAGGACCATGGGAAGTCCACATGTTGCAATATCACACCTAACTTATTAAAAACTCGGCACACTTTTTCACTTGCTCACACACAAAGCCACTCCTCACACACATAATTTCCATTATGAATTGTGGAGGTTGAAGTAGGTTTTCTCCAAAGGAAATCTGAAATGTCCCACTACTTCTTTGGAAATTTTCCACACCCATTTAATTCCAACGAGATTGATTCAAACCCCCAATCTCTCAACCCACCACATCTAATTTTTTTTTCTAAAAACTCACTAAGTTTTCCTCCACAAGAGGTGCCAAAAGAATTTTTTTTATCCTAGGTAGGATCTCGGGGGTAGGCATCCAAATAACCCCTTGCTATCTGGTTCTCACATTTTTAAACATTAGAAGTTGAGAAATAGGGAACTTTAAAATCCTCCAAGTCAAGTGTTCCTACACCATAAGGCAGGGAGATACCCGTGAAGGGTCGAAGGTCAAGGTCTGATTGTTTTGTGCATCCCTCCTTGAGTCACCCAACTCTTGGAAGGGCATCCATCCCGTGACCCATTTCTGAGGACAAAAATCTAAATGCCTCACTTTGACTGAGGTACCTAGTGGCCAAACTTAGGACATCTACCTAGGTGGTGATTGTGGGATGCAATCACACCTTGATAATATTTTGTGTGGCTATTGGGAAATATTACCAGCTCTTTCGGGATATGCACCCTCTACCCCTCATTATAACTAATTATTTCAACCTTCACTAGTTCCTCTTCTTGTGGCTTCAGACCCCACTCTTGAGTGCTTTTGGAAGGCCCGGTGCTACTTGAGAGGAAGGAGGATATGTCTTTAGGACACGAGCATTTGTTTTCATTTGTTCCCCCACACGGACAAAATCCACCTATCCACATGGTTTCTTATTTATAGTTGAAATTTTATGTTTGATTCCTATTTGATTACATGCAATTGTGAGTTGTACTATCTTGTGAAGGTACAAAGTATACAAAGATCTTGTTCATTTATTTCTCTCTTACCACCATTTTCACACATCCACTTTGCTAGTTGGAAGCCATAGGGGGCCCATGGAATCCCTGTCATTCCAGATGCTTGCAGAATATCCCTCCTAATCTAGGAGGAGTACTTGGTCTTGCCAACTCCCCGGCTCAACCATCTCACACCCCTGTGAGTGATACTATTTTTGGATCAATTTTACTTGGTTACACTTTTCTTGGGTCCAATTCCCAAGGCCATCCATCCACTAGTTCTCCTTCACAAGGAGGTAGGGGAAAAATTTCTTCTCAAGGGAGAAGTACAACCCCACCAAATCTTTCTCAAGGGATAGGTCCACTACATGCTCACATGATGGCTGGAACTAATCCTCCACCAACTCTCCCTATGTCATACTTGGCATCCATTAACATTCCTGATTTAACCAAAATCACGAATGATCCCATTTTGCATGATCCCACTTGGCCCAATATGCCTACAAAGTTGTCTTCATACATTCCAAAGTTTGAAGGAAAACCAGGGGATGATCCCGCCAACCATGTTATGACCTTCCACGTATGGTTCTCTTCAAACAACATCATGGATGATTCCATCCGATTAAGGTTGTTTCAACAAACTCTCATGGGTTCCTCAACCAAATGGTATGTGGACGAAAAATCAGGGTCCCATGTGACCTTTGAATCATTGGCCAAGGCCTTTTTGTTCTTTTTCCAACTCCCAATTCATCATGATATTGGCTTAGAACTTCTATAAGATTTCAAACAAACTATTTCTATCCATATAGTCGATCACATCCATGAATAGCGTCGGTGTCGTAGTTTGTGTAAAGCAGAAACCACCAAAGAACGTCTTGATTGGTTTCTCAAATCACTTGTCTCTGTTATTGAAAAATATGTAGCATCCACCTTTCCTCAGTCAGAAGAGGAAGCCATCAACAAGGCCCAACAATTTGACCTCATCTATGCTCAATCAGGTTACTTGTACACAGTGTTAGCTGATGCACCCATACCCATACCAGTTGGCCAAGACAAACCTGGGATGTCCCACGCTGTGGATGCGTTGATTGGTTCCATGACACACCACAACCCTTACAACCAACTGCCATCTATTTATGGTGCACCTAGATATTTGCAACCCTATGGAGGGACATATTATTACCCTCCCCCCACTTACCAATATCCATATCATGGGGGACCCCCACCGGTACTTCAGATGCATCTTGTCTCTCAATCAAGTGTGGGTCCGCCCCCAACCCCTACATGTGACCATAACAATTGTGAGCGTACTTCAACTTCCTATACACCATATGAATAATCTCCACAAAACAATCCATATTTTCCATTTGTTGGTCCTCCACAGTCGGTTTCGCCTCCACAAGGACACCCACATGCCGACCTTAATTTTTTTCAGCCCTCTCCCATTCAACAACTTCAGGATTTTGGACAGTTGAATACAATAAATCTAGCCCATTAGCTGAAAAATGCCAATAAGAAAGGGAAAAAATGAAACAGTAATAACCCAAGACCAGGAGGAAATACCCCCCAACAAAACCATCCCGCTGGGGGAAACCAAAACCCCCAAGGGGAAAATAACAACAAATAACAAGGGAAGAACAACACCAATCTCAGGATGAACTTCCCTTGCGCTCTATGTGGTGAGTATGGACATTATACTCACCATTGTCCCCAGATTGTCGACATCAAATGAATGAAAGAGTCCATGAACGCGCAACGTCCTATAGCATTTTATTCCCCTCAACAGGCCCCACAACAGTACTTACAACAGCCACCTCCAGCCGTTTTGAAAAACCTTATTCCACACCAAGGTGTGATGAATACCCAATAGGAACTACACCCTACCCCACCCTAAATGGGGCAGTATCAAAACCCAAGTCCCATTCAACCTGGAAATCCAGCTGATCACAATATCCTCCTCACTAGAGAAGAAGAAATTCTTCTACAAACACGTGGTCGCCAGTACAGTGTTCCCCCTGAGTCTACCCCAACCACCTCAGAAATGGCTCATGCTACATCCAACCCACCATTGATGATTCCACGCCCTAACACTAAACCAAACATTTGTATCCCTCGCATTCCATTGCGAAGGAATGTCAATAACCCTCATGCTATGGCAACACACAATTACAACCTGATTGATGACTTAGCATAGTCTCCTACAACCATGTCTACATTGTAGGTCCTCCAAACTTGTCCAACTCAGCAGAAATCCTTGCTTTCCTCCTTGGGGTAATTCAACCCAGCTGATATGCGACTCATCACCTTTGATCTAGACAACAGAGAACCACGCCTCCATGCCCTGGTAGATTTCCAAATACCAGTTAAGATCAGGAAAATCACAATTCATCGGTGTATCATCGATGAAGGTGCATCCACATGCATCATGTCCAAATTTGTGTGGAAGAAAATTGTCTCCCCAGAGCTAGTACCATCTACTATCACCTTGAGAGCCTATGATAGTTAACCATCATCCCCTGAAGGGCTCTTCCAAAATTTCCCCTTAGAAATTGGGGGAAAAACCATCTTAATCGACATTGAATTTATTGATGCCCCACTTAATTACAATATCTTATTTGGTCATAGCTACATGTACGCTTTGAAGGCGGTATCCTCTTCTATGTTTCAAATGATTATGTTCCCCCACAATGGGAAAATCATCACCATCGACCAAATTACACATTATGAGCCTAACCATTTTGCCAACATCGATAACATGATTCCCCTTGTTCGCACTAGCTTAGATGCTTATTCACTCATCGACATGGGTCTTATAATTTTCAAGGACCCATCCTTGTTGCGGGCATATCATGGAACTCTACCTCTCCTACACCCTTCAACACAAGTGTGTGTATTATCCCTCAAGCCATTACCCAAATTCCCTTCTTCTACCCCCCACCTGGAGTCCAAGATTTCCAAGTAGCTGCAACCCTTACTCTTCCTAACATGGTGCTTTCCATCCCTATATGGTATCTTCATCCACCCGCGATGGTTCCTAATCCATATCTCTCTCCTCAGACCGAGGGAATTTTGATGCAGATCCCTGTATAAGATCCTGTCATACCACCACCACCACCAACTGTTGGCACCAATTCCACTACTAGGGGCAGACAAACGAAGAAAGAGCCCACCACTCCACTTCCTCCCCGAGTTCAACCTCCTTTCACACTATGTGAAAGTGAAGGAAACCCCACTAATATATGTCCTACTCTTCCTGAGTTACACAATTTGATCCAACTCCCTAGAGCAACCACATTGCTTTCCACTCCACCAAGTACATCCACTGCTACTACGGAGTCCTCCACTGCAGGCAATAAAGGGTTGCGAACCAAATTTGTTTGTTCCATATGCTCAGAATATGGCCACTACACTCATCATTGCCCATATCTACCTCTATTTCACCAGACATTAGCTACAATACGACAAACATCTTGGCCCGAGCCCTCTCAGCCACTCTCTAATAAGGCTCACATTACTAATATTCGATACATTTCGTTGTTAGTACCAGAGCGAACAAGGTACCCTCCATAGTATCGAAACATTCAATTTATTTCCAGTAGTCCCTCACACCCTGTACATGATATCCCATCTACGTCCTCACCACTTGAGGAAAATCATACCTACCCATTGACAATCCCCCCTGTCACCTCCCAAGATCCCATGTATTCTCGCATTTTTCACTACGACGAATATATCATGGAGGAAATCACTACCTATTATTGCCCATAGAATGAGCTCCATCATCAAGTTCATTTCCTCTCACAAGAGGTCTTTCACCCTCCTGGCCTCATGTACGGCCCTTCGTATAGTCCCTAGATAACCTCCCCCAAAATCACACAATGAGGGACTATAAGGTCACTAACCTGTCTCTCAAAACTCCCAGATCGGTCGCCCCAAGCTCCCACAATATTCAAATCACCTCACAACTCTTTCGCCAGATCACCAATAGTGTCAGTGCAGATGAGGTGACATTGTGGGCCCACTATCGATATATAGGCCCTTTTTTCCAAAATTCCACACTCATTTATAGGAGCCCAGAGCCTCCATTTTCCGATCTGTTCTCATCCATGGGATCTTAATCCCACCATATACACATGCACATTCCCCGGGTCATCATCTTCACTTGGCCCTAGAGGAGCCTTTTTCTCACGTCACATTCATGTATGCATGATCATATTCAATTTTATCAAATAATTGTTATATGTCCTTTATCATCAAATATTGTTCACGTCGGGTATTTGGTTTTCATGTGTACAGGTACTTGTTCCACAAGAGACACAGCCCCTTCAGGTATATGTTTGACAATGGCATGTAATTATTCCCTCTGAAAATCAATTGTGTCTCCCAATCATACCCTCTGACATTTAACTTTACTGTCCTTACATCAAGCTCTACAATACCTTTACCTCTGTTGCATTTAGGTACTATACCTGACAACACTCTCCCCCACATTAGTTCTCCCATTGATAGTTCCCCTTGGAAACTTGATACTCATGCTGATTTCACCCCCTAGGGATGGGAGTCTTGATAGTCTTTTGCACTTCTGAGAATGAACCCCATACTTCTTCTCATCATATTGCTAGCTTTCCCAATGGAATCCCAGGTGATATCATCTTGGTTCTATTAACTACACCTCCACAGTATCATTATCCCTCCATCTCATCCATCATCAATTTTCCCATATGCAGATTTTCCTCCATCCATTTACCTAATACAAAAACCCACCCATGGGGCCCCCACCCTCCACCAGTTCTCTTTCACAACATGCATCCTCACAGGCCAAGCCATATTTCACTGGGGCACCCATTTCTGTATCTGTATACTCAACCCAAATTATTCTTTATTTATTTGGTAATTGTAAAAATCCTTTGTTTTCAACATTTTCTTAGTTTTTTCATCGTCGCCCTTGATGGCCTTCTTTTTCCTGGAAAAGAAACCCATGTCGCCCTTGGTTGGAGAATCCACTCTCTTTTCATACTGACATTGTTCACAAACCCCGAGTATCCCAAGTCCATGTACCCATGATCTCTGAGTTTGTCCACTATGTTTTCCTCTAGCACAATTTAACCCCATATCTAGTAGTCCCCCTAACACTAGATACAGATTTACGGTTGCTGCCAATCATCCTTCAAAATTCCCCAACCAAGGGCAGTCTTGATTCTCACTGCATATTGACTTCATTCATGTTACCTGTCCATACCTAATATCACCCATTACTCAGTGGATTTCACGAATCCCTTTGCTTCTTAAAGTCCCATCTCCCTTTCTGTCAACATAAACACAGTTTCTAGAAGGGAGGCAGTATCTTGACTCTTATTACCTTTACAATGAGGAGTCTTGAATGGCACAGAGAGAATCATCATTGCTCTTTGATTCTGTTGACCCCCATAACATTCTACTTCAACAAACTCTCATGTTACGGTGGGTCTTACTATGCGACTATTGCAGTTGTTTCATACCAGCCGAAGACCTCTGAATTTGTTAGGCCATCAATGCCTACGAGTCATCGACAATTCTTATAGTCGTCATTTCCTCACTTCAGAGTTCGTTCACCATTCAGAACTATTATCTGTCATTATCAACAACCCCCGAGGGCACTGCAATTATCTACATCAACATACATATTTAGTTATAGTCTCACATTTTGGTTGCATTACACGAGCATGGGGCATGCCCACCTCATTTGTACACATATTTTCTATTTTCTCCCTAGAGAAAGGTTTGGGTCCCACAGTTTTTCCTCTCCCTACGACAGATCACTTTTGCAGTTCCTCTCAGCACTCTTCATTACAATGTCACTCTCAGTAAAAGAAACATTGATGTATTTCGGCTATACATATGCTCCTAACCTCACACATCATAAGGGCATCTATTATCACTGAAATATCATCTGCAACATTGCACGCAAATGGTTAAGAAAACACAACAACGCCAACAACAATTAGTTCACCTACATCACTGAAATGCATTCAAAAGGAAAAAAACTATACAATTAGGTCAAAAATTGACATGCGCAGATTCACCAAAGGAAGTGCATGCACAGTGCACAGTGTGCACAGGCCAACAAAGCCCTCAACACGCACAATGTGCCAAGTGTGCAACTGTGTGCGAGAAAATCCACGCACTTTTATGAATGGCGCATTTATGGATCTTGTCGGGCGCTCAACCATCTATGGACTAGCTCCCAACATGATTTGACCCTCATATCTGAGTGAAATCTGAATGGGAGGTTGGTCAAGAACTAGAGGGTGCCCTAAAAGGCCCCTTGTTCACACCAAGAACCAATTACATTTTTCCTTGAAGAAATGATATAAATAAGAGCCATGGGTGCACTAAGAAACCAAGATCTTCATTACATTGTTATGCTCCAAGAATTCTCCCTTGACAATTCTCTTTTCTCCTTTGAGCCTTCCAACATCATTGCAATAGGCCATTCCACTCACCTCTTGAGGGAATAGGCATTGATTTTTTTCACCATTTTTCATTTCTTCCATTGTATGAAGAGCTCTCCATTAGGGAACTCAAGAGCCCTCCCAAGGAGGAAGAGGGGACTCACAATTCCTCATTTTCCTCTACAGTGTTTTTCCTACTAATCTATTGATCCATTGGTAGCATTATGTTGGTCATGGTTTGATTTTCATGGTTCTAAGTTTCTCATGCTTTCTAACTTTTATTTCTTAGTTGTTTTAGTTTATTTCTTTGTCTATACATGTGTTTGTCTTGTTTAACCCACTCACAAACTTTTGTCTTGTCTAGCAGGATCATCTAGACATGCAAGTGTTCTTTTTTTTCTCACCCAAGTGACAAAACCAATACAACAACAAGGCATGACATGGCAACATGGAAAGGGAACGCTAGGAAAGGCATGTAATGGAAAAGCAAGGCATTCCATGGCACGGAAAGGAAAGGCATGGCTTGGAAAGACAAGGCAAGGCAAGGTGTAGGTGTAGGTCATTGATTTACCTAGTAATTTCTCTTTCTAAGTCATTGATGGTTATTTATTGAATTTATTAAATAAATGTTTTATCAAAGTGGTTGTTGGAGAAATTTCTATTTTCGGCACACTAGTTCA
>ML779698.1:2883741-2894674 GCA_009831015.1 Picea engelmannii | reverse complement strand
CCCTGTTATGATACAAATGACTAATCACCATGAGAATAAACATTGCCATAGTGTATTTTAGTTTTTTGAAGGAGTACATGAATATAATGTTGAAAGTAATGAATAAGCTACAAATGAGCACAAGGGTACTATGGGCCTAAGAGAGGGGAATAAGTGGGGTGAGAGAAAATACTATTATTTTGTTGTTTTTGTGTTTCTTTATCCTAATTTCACCACTTTTTGACCATTTTACTTAAAATTCTTACAAACCTTGACTTGATTTCTCTAAGAGAAGAGATGTTTCCTTCAAGGCACGTGGTCTCATGTAGCTTGGGAGTATATATTATGAAATTTTCATTCAAACCTCACCTATCCCATGTGTTGTTCTTGGGGGGCGTTCGATGCACCTAGAGCTTATAGTGGTAGCAGTCAAAATCGAGCCTGTGTCACACGAGTACGAGCCCTCCCTAGTTTTCAATTCCGCGAATAATTTTTTTTTTTATTGTCCATGCATTTTACCATACCTAAAAATTCCCTAAGTAATGATTATCAATATGCTCTAGCAGTACCAACAATATGTGGAAACAATTACAACGACTATTATGAGTCCAGGACATTGGGATAAATGGTAATCAACAAACCATGTACTTGTATCATAATTACCCATAGTGAAAGCCAAGGTGTACCACTCCATAAAACTCATAGGGATCTAGTGGAGGAGATTCCCATGCCTACATTTGAGCCTTGGAGAATAATTATTGCATGAGGGACTACATTGAGAAGAGGGATTCCTTACTTAGTTTTTTGTATGTTGATATAGAAGAGTTGTGGTTAGTTGAAGGTGGGTTGTGACTAGAGGAATTCTAGTGTGAGAAAATGAGCTAGGCCACTGGAAGTATTATATTTTAATCATTGTAGGATGGGATTCATGTGAGAGTTTAGAGAAAGAATCCAGGTATTCACCTTTACATACTCAAAGCACTTGGTTAGAGGTGGCATCTACAGTATATATTTATGTTTGGGCAGAAAATTGCTCATTTATAATCGATTGGTGGTTAATTTACAACAAAGATAAATGTGTATCCTTGACACACATGGTTTTTTTTATTCTATAATATAATGGCAATGATTTGATTGAAAATTGAAATGAGACGATTCTATGTAAAACCAGGGAAAAATTATGTCATATTGAGAATGAATTTCTAAGATGAAATGTAGTATATGCACGTGAGTAAGTGTTTGGCATGTAACAAAGTAACAAAATTCCATGTGTTTAGTTAAATTTGTTTGTTTATTAATTCTTTTAAATCTATGGTTGCATGAAACATGTCAAAGGAATGATGAATGATGATCATTATGTTTAGTAGAAGAAATCTAGGAATGAATGGTCTTTGCTTCTTCATAGAAATGAAAATGAGTATTTGGTGTTGTGTCCAATCTATTTATTTTTCAAATATTGTGTTTGATTTTAATTTCTTGTTTAACATTCATCAACAATTGTCAATTTTCTATTCCAAGCCATTTTCGTGCACTCTAACTAAGTTGATAATGGAGGAAAAAATGTGAAATGGGTGCCTTGGTAGCCAAAGGAGGTAGGTTTTAACACACTACAAGGTTTTTCTTGATCCTATTTTGGAATGAACCATTAACAAATCTAGTATTTTATGTCTAGGAAGTTTAATCCCACAATTTCTATATCTTCTACTTCATTACTTGATAACATTTTGACAAATTTATCTTCCATGCACTTTATAATTTATAAGGTTGTGTCTTGGCAGGTTGTAGAGTGGGGAAAAATTAATGAATATGATGCAGAGAGGCGACTTCTTGCAAATGCTTTACTTGAATTTTCGAATGAGAGGTTTATACTATTATCAGAGACTTGCATCCCTGTGTTTAACTTCAATACAATATACAATTACTTGATCAAGTCAGAACATAGTTTTGTGCATTCATTTGATGACCCGAGACCTGGTGGAAGGGGTCGTTATAACATAAAAATGGCACCAGGAGTGACGTTATCTCAGTGGAGAAAAGGGTCACAATGGTTTGAGGTTCATCGTAAGTTAGCAATTAACATAATTTCCGACACCAAATATTACCAAATATTCAAGGAATTTTGCACACCACCATGTCATGTCATTGATGAGCATTACCTTCCAACTCTTTTGAATATTTTATTTGGATCTCAAAATTCTAATAGAAGTATCACATGGGTTGACTGGTCAAGAGGTGGGTCTCACCCAGCCATGTTTGGAAAGAAGGATATCACAGAAGAATTTATGAGGAGGATTCGTGGTGCAAATAACTGCACCTACAATGACCAAATTGTGTCCTTATGTTTTATGTTTGCTCGAAAGTTTGCTCCAAGTGCGTTGGATCCTTTATTGAACATGTCCTCCACAATTTTGGGATTTGGTTGATCATGTATTCAAATAATGTGCATTTTTTCTTCAAGGGTTGAATCCCCTGCACCTTCCTGCAAAGGGGTTCAACATGTCCTCTATTACAGTTTGGAAATCTCTTACAGTATTTTACAACTTATTTGTAGTTCCAAATTCTTTTTTATGAAATTCGCTAAATATTTATTATATAATTTCAATCTACTGTTTATTTTATTAACACTTTATTAAACTTTCATAAAACATAGATTCTAATTGATTTTGCATTCTTTAACTTTAAATTTAATATATTTATTTATACAAATTCACATTATAATATTTTCATTATAAATTTTGGTTCAAACTTATATTCCTTAAAAGTTTTGTATTTTATTAACTATTAAACTTTCATAAAACACAAGTTCTAATTAATTTTGCATTCTTTAACTTTAAATTTAATATATTTATTTATACAAATTCATAATATAATATGTTTATTATAAGTTTTGATTTAAACTTATACTCCTTACTCCTTACTTAAAAGTTTAGTATTTTATTAACACTCTATTAAACTTTCATAAGATACAAGTTTTAATTAATTTTACATTCTTTAACTTTAAATTTAATATATTTATTTATACAAATTAAATATAATATTTTCATTATAAGTTTTGATTCAAACTTATACTCCTTACTTAAGAGTTTTATAATGATTTAGATTGTACACTATTTTAACTTTTCCAAATTCACTTAGCATTATAAAACTCTAGCTTATGAACTCCTCATGTAAAACTTGAGGCTTAACAATACCTTCGTATTAAAATAAGTCAACGTTTTGTGATGTATCATGGGTGACAATTCGACCTACAATCATGTCATGCAAATCTTCACTTGCTATTAAAGGTAAAGAGGAGGGAGATGCTTCATTTTGATAATGTGATGTCATGCAAAATTTTACTTGAATGCAAGAGGGGATGCTTCATTTTGATAATGTGATGTTATTTTATATTGTTAACCACATCTACTATGGATATGCTTCATTTTTATAATGTGATGTTATGTCATGTAAATCTTCACTTACTATATAGTAAAAGTAAAGAGGGATGTTTCATTTTGATAATGTGATGTTATTTTATATTGTTAACTACATTCATTTTTATAATGTAATGTTATTCTATATTGTTAACCACAAATGTTATGTCATGTAAATCTTCACTTATTATTAAAAGTAAATAAGGATGCTTCATTTTGATAATGCAATGTTATTCTATACTTAACCACATACCACATTCAGTAGAAATTGCATTATATACCAAATCTCAACTAACTCTCTTAACACCAAATCTCAACTAGATTACATTATATACCAAATCTCAACTAACTCTCTTAACAAAAGCAAACATAAGATTCATCATGTTTTGGTAACATTAATCATGTAATTAATTTTATAAATGTCAATAAATTTTCAATGGAGAGACTTCTAGCAAACTATTTCCACGGTTGAAAATAAAATTGAAAAGGGAATTTAAAGGAAGACTAACAAGTGCGATCCTTGTGAATTTGTTCGCTGAGATTTTAGTCAATTAGTGTGTGTTGACTAATACTATAATTTCTGGTCACATAACAAATCCGAGTTTAATGTAGACCCATCTAACTTTCCATAAACCAAAAATTGGTACTTTGAACCCTGAATGAATTGCTAATTGACATTGCAATTTTTAATTATATAACACATCTGAATTTGATATGGGTCCATCTAAATAATCCATTTAATACGGTTGAAATAATCCATTTAATACAATAGTATATAAAGGCTTCAAATAAATAAAAATAATAATCGAGAGAGGTTTGCGATTGTACTCAACATATGTTTGCACTGGATGACTACTATATGACAGAAATCAGAAATCATACCGCACCCCACAACACGCTTCACAATTAAAAAAGCAATGTATTTTGTATAGTGGTTTTGACTCGACTTACATTAAATACATGTTGGTGTCCCATAGAAGAGTAAACTCAATGCAAAGAACGTTTATCCATGCAATCCTAACCAGAGGAGCAAAGAGTGTTTATCCCTACAATCCTAACTTTAGGAGAAGGCCAGGACATGTCATAATGTTTAAACTTGTTTTTGACCATATAAGATTATGGTCAATCATGGTTAACATGATTGATGATTGGTGATGGTTCACTATGTTATGATATGGTTAATAATGTTTTAATCATGGTTGATTATATTTGACCATTGTTATCCACGGATCACATGAATTGCTGCATTCATTAATGGTTATGTTGCATTGCAATATTTATGGTTATGTGTTATTGAGTTTGATTGACTTTGGTTGGCCATGGTTGACTATAGTTGACAACTATTAATTGTGGTTGACCATGTTTAACATAGTTGACTATGCTTCACCGTGATTGACTATGGTTAATGGTGGTTTGACCATGGTTAATTATGTTTCACCATTGTTAACCATGGCTGCCATATTTTATTATTGTTGACTATGGTCATCCATGTTTAACCATGGTCGACTATAGTTGAACAATGGTGACTATGGGAGACTATGGTTAACAATGGTTTGACCCTAGTTGATTATGTTTAACCATTGTTAACCCTAGTTAACATGAAGTGCTATGTGTCACATTCGCACAATGTGCATGTCTGAATCTTGCGATCATGCACCTCTTGAGGGTGTGTGACACTACGACGTTTCTCACTTGGCTACTTGGAAACACCAAGGATACTTCATTTGGACTATGCCTCTTCACCTAGAGCATACACATACTCTGTTCTAAGCTACAAGTGAGTCACGCTCCTACTCTAGTGCAACTCTTGTATACTTAAACAATTTGTTAATAGTCTTAACACTTAGTCATTTAAGAATACATCCATGAAATGAAGAGAACACTTGTGAAACAAACAAGAGACACACATATATAGTGTGGGAAGCATGAGACATGTTTGACACCGGACTGAGTCTAATTATTGTGAAACAGTTACAATATGAGCACTATCAGCTCGATTTACAACTTGGGCAAAGTCACACGGCTCGCTTCACCTCACCAAGACACTCACACACAGATTTGTCACATCAAGACTCGTTCGTCACAAAAACTTTCGCAACTTCTATAGAGCACTGCAAACGTGCATCCACCACATATTCATCATCTATTCTATGTCACAATACTTCACACAGACCTGCAATTATGTCTCATAGTATGCCTCCCTCAAACCTGCAACAAGACTTCTCCAAACTCATCCCAAAAGAAGGTTTCCCCAACTTTGTCCACAGAATCACCTCAAGCCAACACAAGTCCTCCCATGTGGAGCAACTTGGCTCCTTGAGGGATCTCGCCTCTCTCCATCCTAGTCTGCCTCAAAATGACAGAGATGATCTTGATCTCCTTGTTTTTCCAATCTTCCTTCCTTGGTTGTGCGCCCTTGTTCTCTTATATGAACTCCAAAGGTCACCATCTCAAATCGTCGCGTCCTTTGAGTGTGTCACACCCCTTCACAAACCATCATGCCCAAATGAATTGTCAGACCCCTTCATGGACCCAGTGCGCCCAAACAAACATGTGCACCCATCAACCGTTGCATCCCTTGGGACCGACGCACCCCAACCTTGGTGTGCTCCTCGTATTGATGTGCCCCAATCTCTTTGGTGCACCCCTTCTCTTGGTTTTTTCTGCCCCATGCTTCACCTCATGCTTAGGAAATCCCCTAGGCGCATTCACATGCCCAAGGTGCCCACTGGCCCAACTAGTGTAACTCTTGAGTGTTGGAGAAAACCCAAGTTCTGTCTCCTTGAGGACTTGGGTGAGGGTCTCCACACCCTTATATCCAAAGACATTACATCCTCCCCCACCTCAATTCATTGTCATCCCCAACAACATCAACAAAATATATGATCTCCAAGTCTTTTCCCGAATTCGTACCCCCCATCACAACTAAGTCTGTTGGAAACCCCAAGTTTTGTGCCAATTGGAAACCCAAAATTCTACCAAAGTGGAAACCCCAAGTTTCCTTGCGAAGTGGAAACTTCAAGTTTCCACAAAACAACCAAATTGTACTGCACCCAACTCTGCACAATCTGTTTCCTGAGTCAATGCGGTCACTTCACCTAAATCCAAGGATGAAAGTCGCCTAACTCTGATGTACTATCTCATTGAGATGTTTTTCCCTTGTCGTTTGATTATGTTTCTATTACCGCTTCCTACTACAATAGAATGTTGCCCACTTCACTTTAAAATTTCTCCTAAGTGTTGAACTCATTTGATCTTGTTGTTGCACCCATACTTCAACCAACTCTGCCATGTCTCCACACATTGAATTCCCTCATGTCTTGGAATAATTGGGTAGTTAGTCCAATTGTCGTGCCCAACTCATGAGAATGCACTTCATCATGCTAGAAATTATTCATTTCTTCTGCATATTCGTCACTCCATCCAACACCAAAGACTGGGGAAAGTTTATGCCCTTGCCTCATTGTTGCTTCCATTGTCCAATCTTTGTCAAGGAGATTATCCATAATGTTTAAGTGTTTCACTTTGAACCTACTGGTGCATCCAAAATTTGAATTCCTTCCGCAATTTAATCCATCCACACAATAATATCAAACCAAGGCAAGGTCACCCCTCACCTTGTTGCACTATGAAGTCATCCCAAAACAAAGTTATCCACAAAAACTTTACTCCATTGTCCACCTCATGAAATAGTTAGCCAATCTTTTGCACCAAGAACTGCACGTCCTGTCTGCTTTTCCCTCACTACTTCATCACTCGTCCATGATGTTTTGTATACCTATCTATTCCTTGGAATGGTTAAGCTTCACCCTCAACCATGTTTCCCAAATAAATAGAAACACCCATGTCCAAGTATTATATTCATGTTGCAATATGTCTGTCCACACAATCCTCCAAACGAAGGCAATTCTTCAACTCACCTTCTTCCGTCAAGTCACCTCTCTGCAACTCAACATCTATGATGAGCATGGCCAATGCAACCACACTCCTCAAACATACCAACAAATTGTCCAAAGTGATTCAAGTAGAATGAGTCTCTCAAAGAACGTCCATGCCTTATGCACATTCAAACCAATACTTCTTCCATCCTCAACCAATGGCCCTCCTGGATATCTAAGACATTGCACAATCATATGAAAGTCACCAAGGTGCTCTCTGCCTCATCCAATGTCCCATACAAAAGGTGAGCGAACACCACCCAAGTCATTTGGTTTGTGTTCTGCCCATTCAAGTTGACTACCAACAATTCTTGGTCGACTTCTTTGTTGACTCCATCCATCTCTTAGAACAAAAATTTATTGTACCTCCTGCAAGTGTCCAAACTTAGCACTTTCATCGTGATTTTCAAATAATCATATGACCTAACAAATATGGCTAAGGAACCAAGCACCAAGGTACCTCATCCATCCTCTCAAACTTGGCACATCCAGACCTTACTTCCTACTTCATCGTAATGACCTATCCAATGCACATCATCAAAGACTTAGGAATCTTACTCAAGCTACCTCCACAACTGCATCCAAATCTACCTAAGACCACCACAAGACTTGTCCAAGTAGGTCACTCCAAGATATATGCACATTCACCCAAGTCAAGACATCCCAACTGCTATGTGACTTCTTCAAATCTACAATACTTGAGTCACCCTCAAGTCTGTCGGTTTTCACCATGGAAATAAATTACACTTGAACCACCAAGTCATCTGAATTCCCTTCAAAGAACTCACTACAACACTTAGGAAATGCAAGAACTCAAAACCAACCATACCTTTCCAATGACGTCCTTGGCTACAACATGGTTTAAGTTTGTTTTCTTGGACCTTCAATTTCCTAAGAAACCGAATCTCTACATCAACTCCCTCAATCACCATCCACAACTACACAAACTCGTATAGTACCTTTGTTGTGATACAAGGATAAGTCCATCCATCCACTTCATAAATTTTTCTAAGACCCAAACTTCACATATAATCAACAGAACTCATCTCCAATGTCCCGCCATCTCTGCACCTTGACTATTTCTGCTTCAAGGCACCATGCACATGTCGCCCGACTGTCAAGTCATATTGATATTAACTAACTTGTGTAACTTTGTGAAGAGTCACCTCATCCAAAGGATGCAGCCAAACAACCCACCTTAACTCAATTGTTGTTCTTGGCGATGCATGGCAAGAATATGTCATGATAGAAATTTTCCCAACAAATTGATTGCTACGGAGTTGCTCTAGGTCACATCAAGTCACCCAACTCACCCAAGGGATTCAACTTGTTGCAACCTAGAACTACTCCCCTTCGCGATCACTTATGTGATCACCCTTTTTGCTCAATTCTGCGATCACTTATGTGCTTAGATCTGCGACGAGTCTTGTGTTCATCTTCCTTGCCCAAGTTCTATGTTCACTCAATGAAATCTGCTCCTGGTCCCTTCAAGGTGTACACAACAAGTCTATCACTTACTTCCATCGTCAATCAATCCAATCAAGTATGTGCCCATACTACCTCTACAAAAGGTCGGTCTACCTTACCAAACCTTCACCGAGTCTGTTCCCAAACTGCCTCTGCGATCAAGTCTACAACAATTCCCGCAATGAAATTTATGATGAGTTCTACGATCACCCACCCTGTCCAAGTGCTTCATTTCATCATAAAATCTTCTCTCATCCTATAAAAGGTATCTGCCCAGATCAAACTTCCACCGCACCGTCAACTAGAACCTTTGTCATAATTATGATGCAAAGTCTTTGTGATGAAGCAATTCACTCTATCGAACAGTTCACCAAGTTAGCGAATGTTCTGACTGAACTATATTTGCAACAAACTTCCTTCAAAGTTTTTTTGGATACCATCTATTGTCTATCTAGTGGTGAATATCTCACCAACCCTCCTTAAAAATATGCAACAAACAAGCTCTAATACAATCTATCGTCGAGATAGTGGTGAAGAGCTCATCAACCCTTCTTCAAAATTTGCGAAAAAAAAGCTCTAAAACCATCTATCACATCCCCACAATGTACCTACCCGAATATTGTGATCATGCACCTCTTGAGGGCATGCGGCACTACAAGGTTTCTCACTTGGATAATTGGAAACACCAAGGATAATTTGTTTGGACTATGCCTCTTCACCTAGAGCATAACCATAATCCTCCTAGGCTACGGGTAAGTCACACTCCTACTCTAGTGCAACTCTTTTATACTTAGACAATTTTTTAATAGTCTTAACACTTATTCATTTAAGAATACATTCATGAAATGAAGAGAACGCTTGCAAAAAAACAAGAGACACATATATAGTGTGGATGACAGGAGATGTGCCTACCACCCAACTAAGTCTTATTATTGGGAAACAATTACAAAATATGAGCACTACCATCTCTATTTACAACTTGGGTAGAGTCACATGACTCGCCTCACCTCACCAAGACACTCACACATAGATTTGTCACACCAAGACTCATCTATCGTAACAACTTTTGCAACTCTCGTGGAGCACTCCAAACATTCTTCCAACCCAGATTCACCATCTTTTCTTCGTCACAAGTGTTATCACCAAACAATCGCTCACAACAATATAGACAATGGTTGAAAAAAAGATCAACACAAATATAGCAATTAGCATACTTCCATCATTTATAGAACCTATTTCAACAAGATGCCAAAACTATATAAAAATTACCCATCAATTTTTGTGCACTTCCACCATAGTCAGTGCACGCACATCTGCACAAATCAACAAAGCGTTGAATGCATAGACTATGTGTCCTGCGTGATTCTTTCTGAAGAAACCCACACTGATGCAGAAACAATGCATTTATGAAATTGGTTGGGCCTCAACCACTTCTAGGATGAAGTGTACCAAGACAAGACCTCAAGATCGGCCCAGAATCTCAACTTGGGGTTATTGAAAGGATGGGAAGTACCTCCAATAGTCTCCCATTCACACTTGGAACCATAGATGATTTTAGGGGCGAAATTTCGCCCATGGGCGAAATTAAGCGGCCTCCAATTTTTTATTGGGCGAATTTTTTGTATTAGAGTGATTTTTTTAAACTTATATCACTAGCCCGTAATTTATTTTAGGGGAAAAATCGTGTACAGGGTTAGCCCATGTTTTTAGGAGGGATAGAGGAAAAAAAATTATATTTCACCCCTGAAATTTGGAGGGACAAGCTTGCATTAGCCAAATTTCTATAAATATGGAATTTTTTGATAGCATCTTCGCCTTGCCATTTGGTAAAATCGGGATTTATGTTTTAATTCGCCCTGATTTGGTGGTATGGGCACTCAGTAGCTATCCCACTTGGTATAAATTGTATGGGATCTACCCATATATGCATTCCCCAGTTTACCTTTCATATCTTCGTGCTTATTTGGATTTCCCCTTTGGGCCTTGACGGAACGAAGGTTTACCTTTCATATATCCGTGCTTATTTCCCCTTTGGGCCTTGACAGAACGAAAAAAAGGGAAAGAGAATCGAGATGTCAGTCACAGTCCTTTGTTTCCATCAAGCAAGTGGTGTTACGGTGTAGCTGCGACCCGTTT
>ML779698.1:2846574-2870845 GCA_009831015.1 Picea engelmannii | reverse complement strand
ATATTTTACAAGATTATATAATTGACTAAAAGATTCGCCAAAAAATTATATATACATTTTATATTATTGATAAAATAGCCTTCAATTTTTCCAATGTATCATGGGGATTCGCCCATTTATTATACATATAAATTTAGGGGGGGTTCTTAAAATCACCCCTGCTTGGAACATGTTATGTAATATCTTGCTATGGTCCTATAAGTACATGACCATGGTATGTTGAAAAGGGAGGAATTCATTGTATTGTTATGCTTCCCATTTTCTCTTAGAGAAGTCATATATTCTCTTGAGAGCTATTTGAGCAATCATAGAATTTGGTAAGCTTCTCACCTCTTGAGAAACTTGACCAAGAAGTTCTTCACCATTGTTAGTCATATATAGGAGAGTAAATCTCTACTTTTGGGGGACTCAAGGGCCCTCCAAAGGAGGAATAGGGGATTCATAAGTCCCACTTTTCTCCTTTGGTGTTCTCAATTCAAGGATCATTTTCCATTTGGGTAGTTATTTCTTGTGTCAATTTTGTGCATCCATTTTAGTTTTTACATGCTTAGTTTACTTCCATTTCTTAGTTATTTTCTTTCTTGTTGATTCACTAATTAGCTAACCACTTTCTAAGTTTTCTTTCTAGTCTAACAATGAAACTAAAGGGCCTTTTTTTTCTCACCCAAGTGACCAAAAGACCCCAACATATTAGTGATCATTCATGGCATCGAAGTTGTCCTTCCCATAGAATGTGAAATCCCCACACTGCGAACTGTAATTGAACTTTTACTCGACACAACCCCGATAGAGCAATGATTTCTCAAGCTTGAGTCCTTAGATGAGCATCATCGCTCCTCTTTTCAAAACAACTAAGTGGCCAAGAAACCTTCTAAAGTAGTCTTTGACCGCTACATGAACCTTCGATCATTAAAATAAGGTGATTTAGTGTTATCCTATGACATCACACATGACACTTTAGGCCATGGGAAATTTGAGTCCCTTTGGCGGGGACCTTGCCATTATCTCACTAAGGGTGCCTACATCTTGGCTTACCCCAAAGGAGCTACCCTCAAAGACCCTATCAATGGGTTATACTTGAAGAAATTCTACCCTTAAGCATAGCCACCCTACCTTCATCTCTTCTTGTATTTTCCTAGTGTTTTTAGTCTTTTTTTACAAAAAACCCTTCCACGACATATGTCTAGTCCTTTTTCCTTGTTTTGACAGATGAATTATCCATCTGCTTACAAAATTGGGTACGTCGATGGTGCTAGTCGCTAGACTCAGAATCTTTCTTCGATAGCTTGGACCATTTACACCTCAGAACATGTACTACTTCACTCCAGTGGTATATGCCTCTGTCCTTCCACCAATAACCAAGATGAGCATGTTGCGCTCACTGGCCTTCTCGCAGAAGACAATCACCTCCATATTTTTCACCTAATCGTCCTTCTATATTCTCAGGTCATCGTCTTGAAGTTGAATAATGTGTATAGTGTCTGTGATCTATGCCTATATCACAAGTACCTGCAAGTTAAACTTCTCACTTGGAATTTTGAATCCATCACATTCACACATATTCCTAGAAACCTAAACCAAGTTACATATACCATGGCTAATCAAGTGTTAATTGGAATTTGTCACATTAACATACACTCACAATTCATTCAACATAGTTCATCGAAATACATAAACAACCCATAAACACACACATCACACATATGCCAAAAAATGGAAACATCATCATCCAAAATATGTAGCCATATATATATATATATATATATATATATATATATAAACATGGTGCCACAAATGTTTCATAAAAAATATGCAATATCCTTGGCCACATCATTGGGATCAAGTATCTCAAAATGCCATCAGCACATACAAAATGGGAGCCTCAACTCCTATACATAAATCATACAAAAATGTGGTCCACACCCATACAATACAAACATCTAGGGTGCCTCTAACCCCAGAAATTCCCCCAAGGGAGGATGCGCTACTGGTCCCCTACCAACATGAGGTATCCCTCCCCTACCAACTAGGGACACTATTCCCGAGGGGTGTGCCATGTCATGGAAACACCTACTACTACAATACATTGCACCAATGACTGCCACTCCTTCCTACCCCCAATACACTGCTCCAAGACTCAATCATCCTGAATGTGTGGCCAACAGTCCTCTGGTACCTCCTGTAGCATAGTCTCAAAATGATAGTGAAACTCATCCATCTCCTGAACCAAGTTTATCACCTCATCTCTAGCTATATCATGTGAGGAACTCCCCCTAGAATCATCATATTGGCGATGCCTCCTTTCCCTCCCTCTCCTCCTCTTCCCTTGTAGGGATAAAATATCCCTGCCGGTTTTTTGGTCCAACATCTTCAAAACCACATACACATGATCATTATTCATTTTTTCATAACAGATCACATTACATAATTCAAATAATATTCAACATACAGTAAAACAAAAGAATACCTCAATGGTCCCATACCTCCCTAGAAGGTAGGCGTATATAGGGATGATGATGGAATTCCATACCCGAATAAGGGAAATCCAAAATAATCTATGGGGTCTACCTCAAGATCCCCACAAAGTTCTCACTAAAGTAGTGCCCACCCTCACCTCCTCCATCATGGGACACTATATGTCCCCATCACTGAAGTCGAGGATCTCACGGAGAGAGTGGGTCCAATATCACTCTAGGGTGCAAAAAAATCACCCTCTCCAAAAAGAAGGCACATAGGACCGACCTAAAGTACAAATCCCTTGACATCATTGTAGCACATCAGTCTAGATGCACCACCATACATGAGCACATCACCTATGCCCATGCATACATATGTTTTTCCATCGCCCTCTCCACTATATAAAGATGTGCCTTAGAACTACGTTGGGTCCCCAATGACCCAAAAATCCCCACCACCAATGCACAAAATACTTGGGTCTCTAGCAAGTCAATAAAACCTATGCTAATGGACCCCCTAGTAAAAGGCCCCTCACATGAAAAATGTCACCTCCCCATCACCACCACTATCTCCCCCACAGGAATCCGAGGTTGGGCCTCAAAATCAATGCCTCGAAATGGGATCCATGGGATAAAGTAAAGTTCTATCTCTATTGTAAAATGGACCTCCTCACCTTGTACCATAAACAAATGTCGCCGTGGCCTCCACATCCCAATAATAAAATGCAGGAGTTGCTCCTGCGACCTCATAGGCACATAATAAAAAAAAACTCAACAAGCCCGCTTGAGTCAGTCTATGAGGAATCTAGACGTCCTCACCGACTTCTCTCTAGAGAGACTCCCAGACTCTCTCTCTACATCAAATAGGCCTATTGTACTCTAAAACCTGCATCCAATACAAAAACAAAAAAATCAAGTCAGCTCACATAACCAAATACAAAATTCACTGAAAATCCACCTTGTACCTTGCGCGTCTGTCCCATAAAATAGTCACACACATATGTGCGACTGTCTCACAAAAACGAATGTTGATGACGCACAACTATCTCACCAACATATGTGTTGATACTAAGCGGTTGTCTCACTAAAAAGTGCACAGAGATGCATGGCGTTTTTCCATATAGTCGTGTAGGGCTTGTATAGTTGCCAACTTGATAGTCGTTGTTAGGGACCTAACCTACCTAACCCCTCAAGTGGGTAGAATAATACATTTCCATGTAATAAATGTCAATATTATTAAGGCCTAGCAATAAGGAGGAATAAGTCAAATGTAAGAAGACCTAATAGAAGCTTTCACTTCTAGAAGGATCTTCCTCTAGATTATTCTTTTGGATAGATAGATTTAGTATAAATAAGAGTAGAGGGTATGAGACATTTTTTCTTGGATATTATTGTAATAGAGCTCTGCTTTATTGGAGGTTTCCCCCTCGAAGAGGCAAGTGAACATTGTTATCATTAATCAAGGTGATCTTTGTGGTGTTATTCTGGTATTATTTTGGTTTTATCATTGTTGTTCTACCATTTCTATCTAAAATATTTATGTTCTGCATACTATTTTATATCTAGAATACTACAAGTGGTATCAGAGCACTTTCCTCGACAAAAAATTGTGGGTTAATTTTTTCCAGGGTAGAGATGTATTCTGGCATCTTAAATCTATAGAGATATGTCATTACGTGCACAAACCCACGGTTGGGGGGTAATACACGAATGAAATATAAGAGGTACTAAAGCGCACATCTATTGGCAACCTTTGTAACCCTTGTAACCCTTGTTGGTACCCCTTCGAGTGGTAGCGCATCAAACAAGACTTGTTTACAGATCGACCTAGATCTATGGAAGCCCTCTGTAGATAAACTGATTGGCCACCTGACTGTTATAGTTCCACCAAGAACAACACTCAGGAATATACTCTATAGTACCTGAGTAGTCGGGTAGTACGGTTAAGGGAACAATCTAGCATCCTTAGTTGGTGCCCTAAGATATTGGTTCGAGTACTACGTTGGACCCTACACGTATATCAGAGAGCTATAGCACAGGGAAACCCTTGTCTGTAGAAACCCTGAATACCCTACCCCTTGGGATGGAAACAAAAACAAAACAAACAATATCTATTATCACGCAATTGTTCCTTCTGCATTCTAGTTGCGAAATTACTACACATTTCTTCCTGTTAAGCATTTGGGCATTTCGTCACTATAGTATTAATCAGGACGAAGTCATACCTTTCATTTTTAATCCTTTTTTTTTTCAATGGACCCAACCCCTTCTCATCTTCCCTATTTTTCTATATATTCCATTATATTTCCCTTCTCACCTCAATCGTCATGGTACCTATCACTTATAAGTCCTTTTTTATGGTCCCACCCACCCATTTTTCCTTACCCTCACTTCCCCTCTCCAAATGGCCACCACTCGCAACCAAGACCTGCAAGCTTCCATCAATCAATACCAGGACTCCATCCAACATATGACATATGATATTGGCTCTACGAATTCCTTCCTTGCACAATTCAAGACCCAAGTCCAACACAAATTTGACACCATGGAATCCAAATTCATGAACCAATTTAACACCCTCAAGTCTGTTGTCAACCAGTTGTTGAATCGACCTCCAGGTCCTTCCTCCTTGGACCAATCAAATGATGTTGATTCCTCTCATTCTCTACATTTTCAATCCAACTCCTTTCATCATGACCCTTGTCTTCCCCACATGGAGGTCAATAAATTTGATGGCTCTGATCCTATAGGTTGGGTCACTCAAATGGAGCATTATTTTTCTCAGCATGGTATTACTGATGAGTTGGCCAAACTTCGCTATGATGTCCTCTATATATATCCTGAACATTGGAAATGGTGGCAATGGAGTAAAAATTCACATCCGGAGTATATTTATTGGACCTCTTTTGTTTCATATCTCTACGACCGCTTTGACACTGATATCCACTATCTCGGTCGTTTGACCAAGTTGAAACAGTCAGAGACAATGGAATAATTTATAACTTCTTTTGAGAAATTGGAATTTCGAACCGAGGGCATGTCAATTGCTTTCTTCCATGAATGCTTATCATTGTCCTAAAGGATTGAATATGATCCCAAGTTTTCATGGCCCTCCCTTGGACTTGATTGGAAGTTACTAAATGTGCTAAAGACGCCCAACAAATTGGTTTTTCCTAGAACAAAAAACCCTCTTTTGTTCCTCGCCCCTGATCCACTAATGATAAACCATGCCACTCCCCTCAAGGTCTATAAATTAACTAGGGTTGAAATGGTTGAATTCCAACTGAAGGGTATTTTCTATAATTGTGATGAAAAATATTTTTCGGGGCACAAGTGTAAGGAACAAAAAAAAATTATGGCCATTTCTGAAGATGTTCCTAAAGAAGATGTGATAATTCCACTTGTTGAAGAGCCCTCCCTTCTCGATGCTACCCAGGATCTCGTTGATCCACCTAAAGTTGAACCACTCATTTCCTCGCATGCCCTCACTGGCTTCTCTGCTCCAAATACCCTCAAGATAATTGGCTATATTAAGCATAGGAAGGTCACCATCCTTGTTGACAGTGGTAGCACCCACAAGTTTATTCATCGTCGCATTTCCCAGGAAACCAATTGTTATATTTGTGTTGTCAATAATTTTCAAATCATGTTAGCCAATGGTGGGTCCATGAAATGTGGTGGGTGTTGTGAAAATGTATGTCTTCAAATTGGACATTACCACCTGAAATATAATATTTTTTCCATTGAAATGGGAGGTTGTGACATTGTGCTAGGTATTGAATGGTTACACACTTTGGGTCCCATTCTTATGAATTTTAAGGAATTAACCATGCAATTCCAATAGAAGGGACAAAGGTATCACTTCCAAGGTCTCACAGTTGGTTCTTATGAGATCATCAATTCCCATCGCATGGAAAATCTCCTCAAGAAATGCCACTCTGATATTATTGCCCAACAACATTCTATTCAAGCGGTTGAGACACCCTCTGTGCATCCTGACCTCCAGGCTATTCTATCCAAACACCAAGTTGTTTTTTCCACTCCTCAGGGACATCCTCCTTATTGTGGTGTTCATGATCATTCCACACCCCTTGTTCTTGGCAGTCTTCCTCCCAATGTTCTCCCTTATCGTCATCCCTTTTCCCAAAATAATGAAATTGAGAAAATAGTGCAGGAATTGCTCCAAGCTGGTGTTATCTGCCCCAATACCAACCCTGATTCTTCTCATGTGGTCATGGTACTTAAGAAATAAGGTACTTGGTGCATGTGTCCTGACTTTCATGCCCTCAATAAACTCACCATCAAGGACAAGTTTCTCATTCCTTTCATTGATGATCTCTTGGATGAGTTGAGTGGTGCTTAGTACTTCATTAAACTTGATCTTCATTTTGGCTACCACCAGATACGTATGCAAGATGCTGAAATCCACAAGACTACCTTTTGAACTCATGAGGATCACTATGAGTTCTTGGTCATACCCTTTGGCCTATGTAATGCCCCCTCCACCTTCCAAAGCCTCATGAATCATGTCTTTCGTCCTTTTCTCCGACATTTTGTCTTAGTTTTCTTTGATGATATTCTCATCTATAGTAAAACTTGGTAATCCCATCTTTCCCATGTGTATCAAGTTCTCCATCTACTCTCTCAATATCAAATTTTCCTCAAACACTCTAAATGTGCCTTTAGCGCCTCGAAAGTCGAGTACTTGGGTCATATTGTTGGCAAGGTTGGTGTTCAGGGGGATCCTAATAAGATTGAAGCAATGCAGGATTGGCATTGCCCCAAGACTATCAAAATATTGCATGGTTTTCTTTGTTTAACAGGATATTATCACAAGTTTGTTCAAAATTATGGAAAGATTGTGACGCCTCTCACTACTCTCCTTAAAAATAATTCTTTCACTTGGACTCTTGCAGTTGATCAGGCCTTTCAATCACTGAAGTCGGCTATGTGCACTACTCTAGTCTTGGCCTTCCTAATTTCAAAAATACCTTTGTCCTGGAATGTGATGCCTTCAAGAGAGGAATTGGAACAATCCTTATGCAAGAGGGAAGACCTTTGGCCTTTACCAACAAACAATTTTCATAACACCATTTGAGCCAATCAATCTATGAAAATAAAATGTTGCCTATTCTGCATGCACTAGATCTCTGGCACCCTTATCTCTTAGAGAAACACTTCAAAATTAGGACATATCATCAAAACCTCAAGTATTTTCTCGAGCAATGACCTTCCTCTCCAGAGCAACAAAAATGGGTAACTAAGATCTTTGTATATGATTATGATATCATTTACAAGAAAGGCAAAGAAAATGTGGTTGATGATTCTCTTTCTCAAAAATATGAAGATGAAGGGTCCCTTTTCTCCCTATACTTCATTGTACCAGATTGGCTCCAAGATGTTTGCCAGGAATGGCTACAAGATCCTAAAATTCCGCATCTGATCCAACAATTGCAAGACAATTCTCTAGTTTTCCAGGGTACTCTTGGCACAATGATGAGATTCACTACAAAGGCCATTTGTATTTAAGTAATTGGTCACAAATTAAATCCACGGTGCTTTTTGAGCTTCATGCTACACCCACAGCTGGGCAGTCAAGGTTACCAAAACCTATGACAGGATCAAACATTATTTTTTCTGGGATGGTATGAAAAAGGGCGTTCTTACTTTTGTGGTAGAATGTGATGTTTGTCAATGTAACAAGGGTGAAACAATTAAATCCCCTCGCACAGTCCAACCGATTCTGATTCCACCCACTATTTGGAGGGACATGTCTATGGATTTTATTGTGGGATTACCTAAATTAGGAAATAAGTCAGTCATCATGGTGGTAGTTGATCGTCTTTCCAAGTATGTTCATTTATGTGCTCTTCAACATCCATTTACTGCATCCATTGTGGCTCAACTTTTCATGGATCATGTCTTCAAGATTCATGGCATGCCTCATTCTATTGTTTATGATTGAGATCCCACTTTCACCAACAATTTTTGGCAAGAACTGTTTATACTATAGGGAACCCAATTGCATCTCAGCACTGCCTATCACCCTCAGACTGATGGTCAAACTGAAGTTGTCATCAAGTGTTTGGAGACTTATTTGAGGTGTTTTTCCTCTGAAAGGAAAAATCAATGGGATCAATGGTTACCATTAGTTGACTGGTGGTACAACACTTCTTACCATACAACTACTCACATGACTCCTTTTGAAGAATTATATGGACAAACGCCACCTTTCGTTCTCTCCTACATGTCAAGTGTCTCGAAGGTTCAAGCGGTTGACCAAACTCTTACAGTTCAAGAAGCTATTCTTCGTACTCTCAAAGAGAATTTGGTCATGGCTCATAATAGAATGAAGCAACAAGACAATCAAGGTCACTCAGAATGTCAATTTGTTGAAGGAGACCATGTCTTTCTTCGACTGCAACCTTATAAACAAACTTTACTCAAGGTTGAACATTGTCAGAAACTAGCACCCAGATTTTATGGTCCTCATACAGTTCTCAAGCGCATAGGACATGTGGCCTATTAGTTATATTTTCCTAGTTATTATAAGATCCATCATGTTTTTCATGTCTCCTTCTTAAATAAGGTGATTGGAACTAAGTTCCAAAATCAAACCAGCCTTCCCGAGTTGGATGAAGAAGGATCCATCTCATTGCAACCACAAGCAGTTTTGGACCAACATGAGTGTCGCCTTTGTCAGTGCACCATCAAGGAAGTGTTAGTCCAGTGGAAATATACAACTCCAGCAGATGCCACCTAGGAGTCATTTAACATTCTACAACAATTTCCTCATCTCAGCCTTGAGTACAAGGTTGATTTTAAGGGGGAGGGCATGATAGGGACCTAACCTGCCTAACCCCTCAAGTAGGTAGACTAATATATTTTTATGTAATAAAGGTCAATATTAATAAGGCCTAACAATAAGGAGGGATAATTCAAATGTAACAAGACCTAATAAAATATTTTTCTTCAAGAAGGATCTTCCTCTAGATTGTTCTTTTGGATAGATAGATTTAGTATAAATAAGAGTAGAGGGTATGATAATTTTTTTCTTGGATATTATTGTAATATATCTATGATTTGTTGGAGGTTTCCCCCTCGAAGAGGTAAGTGAACATTGTTATCATTAATCAAGGTGCTCTTTCTGGTGTTATTTTGGTATTATTCTGGTATTGTTTTGGTTATATCATTGTTTTTTTGCCA
The DNA here is from genome assembly GCA_009831015.1 of Picea engelmannii. Lineage (NCBI taxonomy): Eukaryota > Viridiplantae > Streptophyta > Pinopsida > Pinales > Pinaceae > Picea > Picea engelmannii. The sequence goes on along the minus strand of ML779698.1, from coordinate 2,861,183 downwards.
TTTCTAGCTAAAATATTTTTGTTTTTCATACTATTTTATATCTGGACTACTATAGTAGCTCAATCTTGTGTGAAAATCCCCTTAGTAGTCACGCACAATTGCACGAGAGAAATGGACAGAGTCACGCACATTGTGCATGACTGTTACGAATTTCTCCACGCAGTAGTGCATGTGAAGATGAATTTTACCCATGCATCTACCCTGATCAAACCCAAAAATGGTCGTATGGCCTATTATCACTGAAATTTCATCCACAAATGGTTACAAGAATCCAGCATCTCCAAACACCTATTATTTCATCCATGGCCCAAAAAATGCATTTCCAAAGGGCCCAAAACTATACAACCAGCAATAAAATCAGCATGTGCTTAGAATGCAAAAGAAGTGCATGCACATGCGCTAGTTGAAAACTCCAGAAAAGCACACATGCACCCGATGCGTGACTATGGACACAAAAATCCACGCACAATTCAGAATGATGCATAAATGATTCTGGTCAGCCTCCCACCCATTTCTGGTTCATCTCCCAAGTCGATTTGACCCCCAAATTCGAGCTGAATCTGAGTTGGGGGATGGTCAAAGTTCTAGAGGTTCCCTAAAGGGCCCCTTGTTCACACTAAAGACTGGTTGGATAACGCCTCAAATCTTTGCTATAAAAAGAATCCATGGGTGCACTAAATTTTCAAGAATCTATTTGTATTGTTACGTTGCCTCTATTCTCCTACAAGGAACATCTTTCCTCATTGGAGCATATAAGCATCATTTCATTGGGCCATTCACATCATCTCTTGAGTGATTGAGCTTTGGATTTATTCACCATTTCATTTTAGTTTGTTATTTGTAAGAAGATCTCAATCATTGGGGGTTCAAGAGCCCTCCCTTGGAGGAAGAGGGGACCCATAAGCCTCCCTTTCTCTTTGGTGTTTTCCCATTAATACAATCTATCCCTTGGTGGCATGAATATCGGTCTTTATTTTGTTCTATTTCCCTTATGCACATTAGTTTAGTTTCTTTAATTGTTATTATACTAGTTGTTTATTTTCTTATTATGCTTGATGTTTCTAACTCTTGCACTCACTTCTGTCCTGTCTAGCTAGCCCAACTAGACTTGTAAGTGTCTTTCTTTTTCGCATTTAGGTGCAAAAGAGATACAACAGATTAGCGACTTCGCTGGGGATAGGTATAAATTTCCTCCCCATTTGGGTTGTTTGACCACTTCTTTTTGGTTTATTTAACTTGCAGGAACCATAACCAACCCAAGCCTGCATGTAAAAATCTAAATTCAGAGCTGAGCTAAGAGAATTTCATCCGAAATTTTCTTCTTGGTCATGTAACAGAAAGTGTGCGGGTTGTTTAACCCATAGGTGTGTCTTCCGAGAATGTGAACCAAACTCACTATGTCGCTTAGTAGATTCTGTGCACCTGCACTAAAAGGTTGGTTTTGATTTGTGCATTGGCTCCACATGCGCCTCTGTCTACTCTGTGACCCGTGCATCTATCAAGAAATTCACACATTGTAAGGGTTTTTGTGATCTGTTGAAGGCCCATAGCCTTCATAAGCTTGATTCTATGCAAATTGTAATATGCACCACAGTTAGATTCCCTCTCCACATGAAGGGTTAGTCAAAACATAGGCACTTAGGGGATTAAAAACCATATTTATCCCCTTTTTTTCTTTCATTTTTCCACATGAATGGCTTGCTTTGATTAAAGTTAAGTTGAAATCATTATGTATCACATATAATAACACTTGCATTGGGACCAAAAATTGAACGTCAATTATTGAGTATGCTCTTCTCTTGTGCCATAGAGAAATTTTGAGAATCAGAAAAACGATTGAGGGGAAATTTCATCTCCCTTAAAAGACAAAATCTTTAGGAGAGGACAACATCCCCCTCGAGACTCCTCTTAATTTCTTTTTCAAACACATCTTAAATTTGTAAGGGCCCATACATGCCCACATGCTACAAAGATAGGATAGTTTTGAATCTACTTTCTTAGATTACATCACTAGGCAAGTTTAAAGCTTTTGTAATGGGCCCATACATGCCCACATGTCCACAATCTAGGATAGTTTTTTAAGCTTTCTTAGATTAAATCACACTAGGGAGTTAAAGGATTGGTAAGGATCCATATGTCCACATGCTAGTTCTCTATGGACTTTAAAACACTGCAAGTTTGTACCAATGGAATTTAGCAAATTAGATAATCAAGACTTGTAAGGACCACACGAAGTCCACATGCATCAAGGTGACACCTAACTTATTAAAAATTTGACACACTTTCACTTGTTCACACACAAAGTCACTACTCACTCACATAGTTTCATATAGAATAGTGGAGGTTGAAGTAGGTTTCCTCCAAAGGTATTTTGAAATGCCCCACCCTTTTCTTGACAAGACTATCCACTTCTACTTAACTTCAATGAGATTGGTTCACACCTCCAATATCTCAAACAACCACATCTAAATTTTTTCTAAAAACTCACTAAGTTTTCCTCCACAGGAGGTGCCAAAAGAATTTTTTTAGTCTAGGTAGGATTTTGGGGATAGGCATCCAAATAACTCCCAGTTATCTGGTTCTCACAGCTTCAAACATTAGAAGTTGTCAAATAGGGAACTTTAAATCCTCCAAGTCAAGTGTTCCTAACACCATAAGTGTTATCATTGAAATTTTGTCCGCAAATGGGTACATGAGTCCAACATCTTCAAACAACTATTAGTTCATCCATGAACCAAAAATGACCACAAAGCATTTTCAAAAGGTCCAAAAATATACAAACAGTTATAAAATCAGCATGTGGTAAAGATATACAGGGAGCGCAGGCACGTGTGTGAGTCGAAAATGCCAAAAAAACGCACATGCACCTGATGCATGAATGTGGACGCAAAAAGCCGTGCACACTTCAGAACGATGCATTTATGATGTTGGTTGGCCTCCCACCCACTTCTGGTTTAGCTTCCAAGTTGATTTGACATCCAAATCTTGGTTGAATCTGGCTGAGTGGTTGGTTAAAGACCTAAATGTGACCTAAACAACCCCTTGTTCACACTAAAAGATGGTTGCATAATATCTCAAAGTTGTGCTATAAAAAGAGGCCATGGGTGCACTACATCTTCAAGGAATTCATTTGTATTTTTATGTTGTTGATATTCTCTTAGAAAACCCTCTCTCCTCATCAAGAGTATGCTAGCACCATTTCATTTAGCCATTCATATCACCTCTTGAGTGAATGTGCTTTGGATTCTCTTCACCATTTCATTCTAGTTCCTCATTTTGTAAGAAGAGCTTAATATTTGGGGGTCCAAGAGCCCTCCCATGGAGGAAGAATGGACCCAAAGTCCCCCTTTCTCTTTGGTGCTTTATTCTCACTAATACAATCCTTTCCATTGGTGACATGAGTCTTGTCTGTTTCTCGTTCTTATGTCCTTATGCACTATAGTTTAATTGTTTTTATCATTCTTAGTTTAATTCTTATCTTAGTCTTTTATGTTTTATTCTTCTAACCCTTTCCTTTACTGTTGTCTTTCTTAGCTAACCCAACTAAGATTGTAAGAACCTTTGTTTTGCTCACTTAGGTGATGAAAGAGGCACAATATATTGATGACTCTGTTGGGGAAAGGTATCAATTTCCTACCCCATTTGGGTTATTTTAGCTCTTCTTTTTGTTTAATTAACCTGCAGGTACCATAACCAACCCAAGCCAACCTACAGGAAGCCAAATTCAAATATGAATTGAAGGAATTTCACCCAGAATTTTCTTCATGGTCGTGTGACAGTTGTACGCAGGTTTATCCGCCCACAGTCGTGCATTGTGTGCACGTGCGCCAGAATCACTATATTGCTTAGCGCCTTGTACGCACTTGCACCCATCAGTCTCTATTAGTTCGCGCATTGGCGCTCAAAGCGCCTTTGTCTAGTCTGAGACCCGCACACCTGTGCAAAATAATATACATTGTAAGATTTTTGTGATCTGTGGAGGGCCCATAGCCTTCTTAAATTTGATTCCATGCATGTTGTATTTTGCACTACACTTACATTTCCTCTCCATATAAAGGGATTGGTCAAAACACATAGGCACTTAGGGGTTAAAATCATAACTTTCCCTCTTTTTTGTCCTTTTGCCACATGGATGGCTCACTTTGACTAAAGTTAAGTTGGAATCATTCTACATCACATAAAAAACTTGCATTTGGACCAGAAATTGGATAACAATCGTGGAGTATTCTCTTCTCTCGTGCTTCAAAGATATCTTGAGAATCAGAAAGAGGTTGTCGGACAATTTCATCTCCCTTAAAAAGAAAAAATATTTAGGAGAGGAAAACAACCCCCTCGGGACTCCTCTTAGTTTATTTTTCGAAACACATCCTAAGATTGTAACAGGCCCATACATGCCTACATGCTACAAAGATAGTATAGTGTTGAAATTTAATTTCTTAGATTAAATCACTAGGGAATTTTAAAGGTTTTGTAATGGGCCCATACATGCCCACATGTTTACAATCTAGGATAGTTTCGAAGCTTTCTTAGATTAAATCACATTTAGGGAGTTAACGGAATAGTAAAGGACCCACATGTCCACATGCTATTTTCCTAGGGACCTTAAAATTCCGCAAGGTTGTACCAACGACATTTAGTTAATTAGGTAATCAAAGACTTGTAAGGACCAAGCGAAGTCCACATGCAGCAAGGTGACACCTAATTTATTAAAATTTTTGGCACACTTTCACTCGTTCACACACAAAGTCACTTCTCACTCACATAGTTTCCATCTCAAAACATGGAGGTTAAAGTAAGTTTCCTCCAAAGGGATTCCGAAAAATCCCACCCTTTTCTTGATGAAATTATTCACTCCCACTTAATTTCAACAAGATTGGCTCACACCCCCAATCTCTCAAACAACCACATCTAAATTTTTTCTAAAAACTCACTAAGTTTTCCTCCACAGCAGGTGCCAAAAGAATTTTTTTAGTCTAGGTAGGATTTCGAGGATAGGCATCCAAATAACTCCCCGTTATCTAGTTCTCATATTTTCAAAACAATAGAAGTTGTCAAATAGGGAACTTTAAATCCTCCAAGTCAAGTGTTCCTAACACCATAAAGCAGGGAGATACACGTGAAGGGTTGAAGGCCAATGTCCAGTTGTTCTGTGCATTCCCCCTTGAGGAACCCACCTCTTGGACAGGATCCAACTTGTGACCCATTTCTTAGGTCGAAAATCTAAATGCCTCACTTTGACCAAGGTACCTAGTGACCAAATTTTAGGACATCTACCCAGGTGGAAATTGTGGGCTTCAATTGCACCTTGATCAGATTTTGTGTGGCTATTGGGAAATATCGTCAGTTCTTTCGGGATATGCCCCCTCTACCCCTCATTGTAACTGATTGTTTCATCCTTCACTAGTTTCTCTTACGGTGGCTTCAGACCCCACTATCGAGTGTTATTGGAAGGTCCAGTTCTATTTGAGAGGAAGGACGTTACGTATTTTAGGACATGAGAATTTGTTTTCTTTGTTCTCCCACACAGATAAAATTCACCTATCCACATATATGCTTCTTTATCAAAACACTTTATGTATGATTCCCTTCTTATTACATATGATTTGGAAATATATTGTGAAGGTTCAAAAAATTGAACCAAAGGCTCTTGTTTATTTATTTCTCTCACCACTATTCACACACATTCACTCATCTAGTCGAACATCATAAGGGGACCCACAGAACCCCCGTCGTTCCAGATGCTTGCTAAATCTCCCTCCTATTCTAGGAGGAGTTCCTAGTCTTTCCAACTCATTAGCTCCACCTTCACACACCCCTTGAGTGCCACTATATTGGGATCAACTTTGCTCAGTTCCACCTTACTTGGGTCCACTTCCCAAGGTCAACCATTCACTCTCTCTCATTTACCAGGAAGCGGGGGGGCAACTTCTTCTCAAAGGGGAAGTACAAACCCACCTAGTCCCCTCCAAGGGTCAGGTACCCAAAACACTCACACTATGGCCGGAATAAATCCTCTGCCACCACCCCATATGCCATACTTGGCTTCCCTCAACGTACCAGATCTGACTAAACTCACCAATGATTCTATATTGCACAACCCCACATGGCCTGCAATGCCTACCAAACTCCCTTCAGACATCCCCAAGTTTGAAGGAAAAGTAGGAGATGATCCCACCAACCATATCATGACCTTTCACCTATGGTGTTCTTCAAACAACATCATGGACGATTCCTTCTAACTGAGGTTATTTCAATGTACGCTCACTGACCCATTAGCCAAATGGTATGTAGAAGAAAAATCTGGGTCCCATGCGACTTTTGAATCAATGGCCAAAGCATTTTTAACCTTCTTTCAACTACCCGTTCGTCATGACAATGGCCTTGAACTACTCTCAGACTTCAAACAAACCTCCTCCACACACATTATTGACCACATCCACGAATGACGTCGACGATGTAGTCTCTACAAAGTTGATGATACCCCCAACAATGTCTCAATTGGTTCCTCAAATCAGTTGTTTCCCTCCTTGCCAAAGATGTGGTTGCCACCTTCCCCCAGTCGAAAGAAGAAGCCATTAGAAAACCCAACAGTTCAAACTCATTTACACCTAGTCTGGATACTTATACACAATACTCTCGGACGCCCCAAGACCCGTGCCATTTGGCTAAGACAAACTTGGGATGTCTCACTCAGTAGATGGATTGATTGGTAACACTACACACCACAACCCACAACCTCAAAAACCACCCATGTATGGCACACCCCAATATATGTCGGCATATGGAGGAATCCCTCTGGTGGAGGTGCCCCACCAGTTATAGGTCCCTCAGGTCCTGGGAGCAACTGCCTAGTCATCGCAGTTCCAGCTACAACCGCTCTGCGGATCAGGGTCCAAGACTTTGTCGGTAACCCAATACATTGTTGTAGGATCCCCTCATTTTGGATCCACACCCACATCCCCTCAGGTACTCGCCGGAGAACCGCCTCTAATCGATAGCAGAAATCATCGACCTCTCCCCTAGCCTTGGCTGGAGGAGCATGTGACAGACCTGCACCAGGGTCATCATAACGATGTCTCCTGGCCACTCTATCATCATCACCGAGCCTTTCCCCAACGTCCTCTCGACGCCGCCTCTCCCCTACTCACAACTCTCCCCGCGGTGGTCTCCCAGGCCCCTGGTGGGATGGCACTTTGATCAGCTCAACCTCCCATCCACATGGTCCCACATCTACACAAACAAACACATGATAGCATCAACATCCATCCAAAAATCAACCATATTCTATACTATCTAAACAAATAAAAAACCAGTAAAAATAAAATCATACCTCGGCGGTCGAATACCTCTCCCGGGGGTAATATCATCTCTGGGTCATCACAAAAATCTATCCCATTGTATGGAAAATGCAATATGATCTGTGGAATCTGATGCCACACTTATTCATCCTCGGCTGTGAATTAATTTCCACCCTCCCCGCCCCCATGAATGACCAAAATCATCATCCACCATCATAGTCGTGGCTCTCGTGCTCTCGGTCGATTTAAGAAAAATCTCTGGCGCAACATAGGCACCCTCTCCAAAAAAAAATCCACCAGAATAGACCCAAAAGAAAACTCCCCTAAGTCAGCAGCTCGACACCTGGTGAGCTTCCCCACCATCTTGGCGTGCATCATGAAGCCCCAGGCAAAATGCTCACCCCCTAATGCCCACTGCATGATCCTCAGTTGGCCGCCACTAATACGCTGAGTCACGAGTGACCCATAAACTCTCACGATCATTGCTTCCACACAACAATGTACCAGGGCGTCCATCGCCCCAATCCTCACCACTGATCCATACATGAAATCCTCTCCTGAACAATATGTCCAGGCAAGGGTAGCTAACTACCACTCTCCAACTATCACCGACTTTGTTTTTCTCACTTAGGTGATGAAAGAGGCGCAACAATAAGGTAGGGATATACCCGTGAAGGTTCAAAGGCTGAATTCCATTTTTTCTATGCATCCCCCCTTGAGGCACCCACCTCTTGGATGGGATCCAGCCCGTGACCAATTTCTGAGGCCGAAAATCTAAATGTCACACTTTGACTGAGGTACCTAGTGACCAAATTTTAAGACATCTACCCAGGTGGAAATTGTGGGCTGCAATTGTACCTTGATCAGATTTTGTGTGGCTATTGGGAAATATCACCAACTCTTTTGGTATATGCACCCTCTACCCCTCATTATAACTGATTATTTCATCCTTCACTAGTTTCTCTTCCAGTGGCTTCAGACCCCATTGTTGAGTGCTATTGGAAGGTCTAGTGTTATTTGAGAGGAAGGACATTACATATTTTTAGGACACGAACATTTTCTTTCTTTGTTCTCCCACATGGACAAAATCCCCCCTATCCACATATATGCTTCTTTGACAATTGATTTATGTATGATTCTCTTGTGATTACAAACGATTGTGAAATATATTGTGAATGTTCAAGTAATACAAAGTCTCTTGTTCATTTATTACTCTCATCACCATTTGCACACATTCATTTTTCTAGTTGGACATCATAGGGGACCCACAAAACCCCCACTATTCCAGACGCTTGCAAAATATCCCTTCCATTCGAGGAGGAATTCCTAGTCTTGCCAACTCATTGGCTCCTCAACCCCTGTGGGTGATACTTTCTTGGGATCAACTTTGCTTGGTTCCACATTACTTGGGTCCACTTCCCAAGGTCAATCATCCACTCGATCTCCTTTACATGGAAGCATGAGGAAAAATTCTTCCCAAGGGGGAAGTACAACCCCACTTAATCCCCCTCACAAATTAGGTACACAAAACACTCACACCATGGCTGGAAATAATCCTCCACCACCACCCCAGATGCCCTATTTGGCTTCCCTCAACATACCAGATCTAACTAAGTTCACCAATGATCCTATATCGCACAACCCCACATGGCCTACAATGCCTACCAAAATATCTTTAGACATCCCCAAGTTTGAAGGAAAATCGGGAGACGACACAACCAACCATATCATGACCTTCCACTTATGGTTCTCTTCAAACAGCATCATGGATGACTCCATCCAATTGAGGTTATTCCAACGCACACTCACTGGCCCACAAGCCAAGTGGTATGTAGAAGAAAAATCTGGGTCCCATGTGACCTTTGAATCTTTGGCCAAATAATTTTTGACCTTATTTCAACTACCAATGCATCATGACAATGGTCTCGAACTGCTCTCAGAGTTTAAACAAACCTTCACCACACACATTGCTGACCACATTCAAGAATGGCATCGATGACATAGTCTATGCAAAGCTAAAGCCACCAAGCAACAATGCCTCAATTGGTTTCTCAAATCACTTGTTTCCCTCCTTGCCAAGGATGTGGTGGCCACCTTCCCCCATTCTAAAGAAGAAGCCATCGGAAAGGATCAACAATTTGAATTCATTTATTCACAGTCAGGATACTTATATATGGTACTACATGATGCTTCGAGACCCATGCCATTTGGCCAGGACAAACCTGGGATGTCTCACTCTATGGATGGATTGATTGGTACCACAACACACAACAATCCACACCCCCAACAACCACCTATGTATGGACCACCAAAATATCCGTTGGTATATGGAGGCCCCCCTTATTATCCTCCTCCCTCTTATCAACAACCATACCCTATTTCCCTTCCTTCACCCATAAATGGACCCTCGCTGGCACTGTAGTGTACCTTTTTGCTTACCCAGAGCTTATAACGCATTATGTAACAATCTGTACACACACTCTTGTATAATTCGTACATACATTATATAATCACATGTATTCAAGTAAAGAATACATTTAACTCAGAGTTAAAAACATATACCTTTCTGCTACGACTAAACAATCCATAGCTTTCAACAGTAATTCATATACACAACGGAAAACATGATAATTTATGTAGCACAGTCATGCAAAATGTGATAAGAACATAGTTAGATACTTATCTTGTAACAGTGGTAGATTCCACCAACCAAGTGCAGGCCTTCCATGAACCACCCAGCCTTAGACCACACTACTCATCAACTCAGCAGTGGATCACCCCCGAGCTGGGACTAAGCTCCACCCCAGGGCAAGGAATCCTAGCTAGGCTGAGGTTACAGGGAAAGCAACATTTAGAATTTGGAAGGATTCTTCCCAGGATGCCATCTTACGCCCACTACTACCAGACTCTCATTCCCCACATGCCTGTTTTTCCCGGGAGTATACACCTTCACAAGAACAGTCCATCAGTGCTAACCTCCCTCACTGGGTCTTGGCAACAGGCCGGATCAGGAAGTCTCAGAGCCTGAAATTGGTGCTGGACACTCTCTAGAAGAGACCTCTTCCAACCACATCCACCTCCCTCACTTAGAGAGAGGTCACACACAAGATCAATCACCACCTGCACTGGACACCAATTCACGTGCAATCCATCTCTGCATGACCACCAAAATCAACTGGGAATATAGACTCAGACCTCTCAGAACAAGCTCAGCAATGGAAGCTAGGTCTCACGGTGTTGATTTTCAGAATTTCCTGAGAAGCAATTTTCGCAAGGAATTACACAGACTCTCTCCACCCCGGAAGAATGGTCATTTCCCATCCACCCTACCTAGGATAGACTCACACTCTGGTGTCGAGAATGCATGACAGACAATCCACGCAAGGGTCAACGTAGGTTCCAGACAGTTTCAGAGGATGTACGAGGGTTTTTCTGCAAGAGTCAGACTCTTCCCTTCTGGCAGTCCCTGAGTCCCCTGGAGGAGGAACCCCCAACACGGCTCATCTCATCCTTTTATTGCATGGCCAGGGTTGACACTTGTCACCGATGCCACTGCACGCGTTCCTGCAATGTGCGTTCCTTCCACCGTTTGGAAATCACATGTCCTACCAACAAGGACATAGGTTAAAACATATAATGCATTTCTCTTTTGGAAGAATATTAAAATATTATTCCCAAGGCTTAAGCCCTCTAGGCTCAACACTTATCCCCTTTTTCCCACCTCCAACCCCTAATTCCTTGCCCATTCTGTGGACGCTCAGTCCCCCTTCACTCATTCATCATGGTCGGTCTGCACCTGGCGGTGTTAATATTTTATTGATCATTCTACATACATACAAGTACATCAGCAGGCTCTTGGCCTTCAACACTTAGGCTCTCTGGCCTAACAAACACACAAGCCTACCAGTTATACAAAACTTGGCTCACCAGCCTATAAAACATAATTACAATTTCTTTTAAGACATTTTTTACAATGGGGCTCGGCCTTGGGGACACTACAATCCCCCTCCCCTTATTTTTGCACTGTCCTCAGTGCAACTTTACACAACATCTGCATGCCTTTCAAAATTTTCAAAAAGATGTGGGTACTCTGCTCGCATAACCTCTTCATGCTCCCATGTCGCGTCCTCAGGACCGTACCAAGTCCACTGGACCTTTACAAGTTCTATAGCTCGATTCCAGAGTTGTTTTCTTTTCCTGTCCAATATGCACACAGGATGCACTTGCAGGACAGCCTCTGGTTCCACCTGAATCACATTCCAATCGATAACATGATTAGCATCAGGTACATATTTCTTAAGCAGTGAAACATGAAATATATTATGTACAATCATAGATGCAGGTAATGCAAGCATGTATGCAACCGGCCCGATCCTTTCCAGGATCTCAAATGGCCCAAAAAATCTTTCTGCCAACTTGGCACAACTTCCCAACTTCAGGGAACTCCTGTTACTTTTCACTTTCAAGAAAACATGGTCACCCACTTTGAACTCTCTATGGGTTCTGTTACTATCAGCGTAACTTTTATGCATGTCCTGGGAAGCTTTTAGATTATGTTTAATTTTAATCATTTGATCTTCCATCTCTTTGAGTAGCTCAGGTCCAACTACTGTTCTATCAGCTGGATTATCCCAACTCACTGGAGTGTTGCACTTTCTTCCATAAAGCGCTTCGAATGGGCTCATCTTCAGAGATGTATGATACCCATTATTGTAGGTGAATTCTACCAAATGCAGGTAGTCTTCCCACCTTGATGGTTTATCCATCACATACATTCTTAGCATGTCTTCTATTACTCTATTTACCCTCTCTGTCTGTCCATCCGACTCAGGATGATACGTTGTACTAAAGTTCAGATTCGTTCTGAATCCTTTGAACAGTCCTTTCTAGAAATTCGAAGTGAATTTCGGGTCCCTATCAGACACAATTGTCTTAGGAATTCCATGCAAGCGTGCAACTTCTTTTAAAAATATATCAACAACATCTGCCGCTCTATGGGTGGTTTTCAGTGGAATAAAATGGGCAGCTTTAGTAAGCTTGTCCACCACCACCATGATTGAATCATGCTGCTTGCTTGTTCTGGGAAATCCTGTGATAAAATCCATTATTACCACGTCCCATTTCCACTCAGGAATAGGTAAAGGCTGCAACAACCCTGCTGGGTGTCTATGCTCAAACTTAACCTTTTGGCACTCCATACATTTGGCGATGTATTCAGCAATTTCTTTCTTCAAACCCAGCCAAAAATAATGGCTTTTGACTGCTGCCACAGTCTTCTAATATCCAGGATGTCCAACAAAAGCCGCGTTATGCATCTCCTTTAGAATTGCCAGCTTGAATTCTCAGTCATTAGGCACATACACTCTGTTTTTATACAGAAGTAAACCACTAATTCCCAAAGTGTAAATTTCCTGGGTCTGTGGTCCTTCACGCTGTGGTAGCTTTGCTACAAGTCTTTTGTACTGCAAATCAGCATTTGCAGCGTCAAGAATTCTGTCTTTAATCTCAGTTCTGTACATGCTAATGGCTATAGCATTTAATTCGTGCACTTTTCTGTTGAGTGCATCAACCACCTTATTTTCTTTCCCTTTGATATGCTTGATATCAAAGTCATATTCGCACAGAAACTCCAGCCATCTGATTTGCCTAGCATTTAAGGTCGGCTGATCAAACAAATACTTCAGACCGTTATGGTCTATTCTCAACTCGAATTTCTTGCCCATGAGGTAATGTCTCCATTTCCTCAGGGCGTGGATGATTGCTGCCAGCTCCAAATCATGAGTGGCATAATTCTTCTCATGTTCCTTCAACTTTCGGGATTCATAGCAGACTACAAATCCTTCTTGGCTGAGAAATCCTCCCAGCCCTTCCTTACACGCATCTATGCAAACTACGTAATCCTTGTTTGGATCTGCAATCTTTAGGATTGGGGCACTAGTTAGCAGTTGCTTCAATTGCTGGAAGCTGCTCTCACATTCTTCAGTCCACTGGAACTTCTTTCCCTTCCTTTGCAAGGAAGTGATAGAATGGGCTATCCTTGAGAATCCAGCTATAAACCTCCTATAGTAGCCTGCCAGACCCATAAAGGATCTAACTTCTATCAAATTCTTTGGTGCTAGCCATTCTCGAATGGCCTGTACCTTTTCAGGATCCACAATGATCCCTTCTTCAGAGATTATATGTCCCAAGTAATGGATCTTCTTTTTGTAAAATGAGCACTTGCTTAGTTTTGCGTACAGCTGGTGTTCTCTCAACACCTGCAACACCATTCTAAGGTGTTTTTCATGTTCTTCCTCTGTCTGGTAATACACCAAGATATCATCTAAGAAGACTATGACAAACTTGTCCAGATAATTTCTGAACACTCCATTCATTAAGCACATGAAGACAGCAGGCGCGTTGGACAGTCCAAACGGCACCACTGTAAATTCATAGTGACCGTACCTTGTTCTAAAGGCGGTCTTGCTGATGTCTTCATCTTTTATCCTCACTTGGTGATATCCAGATCGAAGATCTATTTTCGAAAATACTTTTGCATCCTTCAATTGATCAAAAATATCATCAATCCTTGGCAGAGGATATTTGTTCTTGACAGTGACTTTATTCAACTGCCAAAAATCAATGCATAGCCTCAATGTCCCATCTTTCTTCTTCACGAATAGGACTGGGGCTCCCCACGGTGACACACTGGGGTGAATGTAACCTTTCTTTAGTAGTTCTTCGAGCTGCAATTGCAACTCTTTCAGCTCTGGCGTACTCATCCTATAAGGAGCTTTTGAAATTGGAGCTGCTCCAGGCATCAGATTTATAGAAAAATCGATGTCCCTCTTCGGAGATAGTATAGGCACCTCCTGAAACACGTCCTCAAACTCTTTGAGCACCCTGTGGTCTTCCAAATTCGAGACCACATTTTGGAATACTTCTTCCACCCGGGTTGCAAATAATTGATAGCCTTTTCGGTAACATTTCTTCAGCTGCATGGCTGAGATTTCTCTAACAGCCACGGCTCTGGGAATTCCTTGAACTGTTACCTGATTTCCCTCTTCATCCAGACATGTGAGTCTCTTGTTACGACAATCCAGAAGAGCATGGTGTTGTTCCAACCAGTCCATCCCAATTAAGCAATCATATGAGCCTAAAGGAAGAATGTTCAATTCAGCCTTAGTGTTCATTCCTTTCATGTCCACTGAACATGACTTAACCAATTCAGTGACCTTCCTCTTGGTCCCTGTGGCTAACTGCACTAACCAAGACTTCTCATGTTTTCTCTTCGTTAGATGCAAAATTTCCACCACTTTAGGATCTACATAA
>ML779698.1:2816085-2846319 GCA_009831015.1 Picea engelmannii | reverse complement strand
AGGTATTTCTTCTCGAAATACCTCTTAAATTCCTTCCAAGTGACCTCTTTCTCTCTGATGTGTTGCACCTGCACAAACTGATCCCACCACATGGATGCTTTTCCTTTCAATTGGTACATTGCAATTCTTCCTTCTGCATGGGCGAAATAATTTTGCAGTTGGAAGTATTTCTTCATGCCAAGAAACCATGTCTCAGCATATTCCTCCTTCTTATGTTCTCCATCGAATGTTGGAGGTTTAATCTTGTTAATTTCTCCTTTTAATTCCTCCTTTCCAGATTTCCAATAATTTCTGGTAGGTGATAGGCTTGAACTACTGTGTGTCTTACTGTCAGAACATCTTTGGGAGCGACTAAGATGTCGGCTACCACTCCTCGACCTACTTCTTCTCCCATGGGTTCTACAACTCTCTGTCGTACCTGAGTCTCTTTCCTTCTCAAGTTTCTTCTCTATTCTTTCCAGACTCTTCAAAAATTTTAAGTTTAATGCACCCTGTCGATCCTTGACTTTCATGAGCTTTCGGCTATCATCTCGACGAGCCTTGGCCTCTCTTTGCAATCCTTCAAGGATTTTCATTATGTGTTCTTCCTTATCCTTCTCTTTTCCATGCCCATTGGAGTTCGATCCTTCGACTCCCAGGTTATCATCCTTTCCTTCCCGTTCGTCTTCTATTTTAGGGGTAAACTACACTTTTCCCCACTCCATACTCGGCATTGGTTAACTGGAATACTGACCTTCGTTGAACTCTGCACACACACTGTGCAATTCAAGTCGAAGTTTGTCAGTCCATTAAACCTTCACGAACAGTCCATAATATTTATAAACCAGTTCAGACAAAATAAAAGACATTTCGTTTTAAACAAGTTTCTTGAACTGGAAGTATTATGTATCTCTCCTATTTCTTTGCATTTAAGGCAATTTCCAAATAGTTCTGGCACTCGTCAGTCTTCTTCACTATAATGTGACAACGACTCGAATTTTTCGAGCCTTCATTTTCTTGAAAATTCGTCATATTTCATAACCATCGATGTTTAATAAAGTGTTTCAATTTCACGAATTGTCTGAGCTCAATTCAGCTCTGTGTTTTTCGGGTGTCCGAAACTTCAATTTCTGATATTTTTGGGACTTCAAGTTTCGGGCTTTCGATCTTTCTGATGTTGAGAGTTTCTCATCTCTCCACTCCTCAATCACTGATGAGCTCTTTTTCACGCACTATCCCTCCTGCTAGGGTCTTGGCCCATATGACCAGAATCATAAGACCGCAACCTTTCCTTCCTGTCGATATTTCGAGCTTCAAAAACCCAATGCATATCCTTTGTGCACTAGCCTTCCTGGCTAGGCCCTGGTCCACGTGACCGCTACCATATGACCTCATTGAAACCTCTGCATCGGAGTTTCAAGGTTTTCGATGTCAAAATACAATCATCCCCAAGACTCACGATTCTCCGATTCCCGACGCGCCTTATCTTCAGCTAGCCCTCCTGGCTATAGCTTCCGGCGAATGTGACCATCACCCTATGACCACAACCTTACCCCTTAGGGTTTCAAGTTTCGTGATTCCAAAGTGCATAAACCCCACGTCCATGGGATTCCCGATATCCCGATGGACCAAACGTTGATGGATGGCTTCATTATCGGGACTTTTCCCGATGATGTCGATGGTTGCCACGTGTCCCCTATCTGACGGACGATAATGATTTATCTGGGTTTTCACGACTTGTGATGTCCTGAGTTTCTTGTCCTCAGGAACTCTGATATGTCGATTTCCCTATGCACCAAAGTGTCGGCGGACGCTCGATCTCTGCCACGTGTCTATCTCCAACGGACGACTCTAGATCTCGTCAGATCTTTCGCCCCTAGTCTCGGAGGTTTAACCTTCGGACATCTCCCAACAGATCCTATGACTGACGGGTTTTCCAGCCGAGATCTGACGGTTCAAACGGTTCCTAACCAACTAGGAATTTCACATATCGCGATTTCCACATTTCCTATGTACTTCAAAAGGAATTTTAATTCCTATGTACATTTTTCCAGATCCGACGGTCACGAGGGTTCACCTTCCCTTCCAAACGGATCTTAAGGTTCTAACACCATTGGTGTAGAGACCTGTCTTCCCGTGGCCATAGACCACACCATCCTGTGGTTTCATAGCACCGCTAAACCTCCCGAGTTCTTAATAAAACTCGTCAAGTGTCTCCTTGATGCTTCGGAGCAAACCAGGGTCCGAAATTGGTCCTCCCGACTCAATTTCCCCTCGCATTCTCAGTCCAAAGACCACTCCACTGGCCCATCTAGGCTCAATGTCGAAACCTCGCTCTGATACCAATTTGTAGTGTACCTTTTTGCTTACCCAGAGCTTATAACGCATTATGTAACAATCTGTACACACACTCTTGTATAATTCGTACATGCATTATATAATCACATGTATTCAAGTAAAGAATACATTTAACTCAGAGTTAAAAACATATACCTTTCTGCTACGACTAAACAATCCATAGCTTTTGTTGTTCCTGAGTTTATGTTTTAAGGCTATAAAACATACCGTCAAGGCATCCGAAACAGATTTTTATGATAAGACTTTAAAATAAAGAAACAAATAAAAACTAGATCAGATTCAGTTTCTCAACTGTCTCTGTCTTTCTTCCCATTGCTCTTGGATGCTAATGTCACGTTCGATAGCAGCCCTTGATTTTTCTAACTTAGCCCTATTGGTTGATGTTTGCAGAATAGTGTTAAATAAGTTTAGGGCAATGCTGGTTTGATCCTGAAGACCAGGTTTTACGTTTGGTTGTCTACCACTAGGGACTGTCATGGGTGATAGGGTTTTAAAATGTTTTGTAAAGAGTTTTTATAGATTGGTTACTTCAAATTTTCAGAGACGATATTAATGAAACAACTTTAAAATCTAAAACAGTAATGTAAAAACACAATCAAGGTCGTTTCCTGGTTTTGCAACAATTTTAAGGTTGTAAATAATGGAACACAATATAAAGAAATATAAGGCTTTTGTCTAGAAAGAATATTATACTTCAATGAACAATGATGAAATAAAAACAATATGTCTAACAGAATTAGATATTAAGGAACATAAGGTTTACAGGTCTTAAAATCACTAAAGTAATTTCAGAGAAAATACTGTAAAACATTCAACATCCAAACCAATCTGAAACGACAAACAATAATGTATATAACTTCAAATTGATTCACTTGTTAGAAACACACATTAAGAAGAAAATTTAACAAAGCATGATAAACAGGGGAAGAAACATAGTCACAAAATTGCAGGATCCAGAATCTTGTTTGCGATTTCTATTCCGATGAACTTCAAAGTTGATATTACAAAAATTGGCTTTCTCCAAAATTTCTGAAGCCTTGTTTCAGCCTCTTGAAACTATATTTATACATTTCTATCAAATTATTTTGTTGGTATCTAACCAAATTCCTAATATTACGGTTACATAAACTAATGTCAACCGTTTACGATTTCTTTCGAAATTCTAAAAATAAAAATATTTACAAAGTTTTAAGTTTGAGTTGAAGAACTTTCTTTATCTTCTTCAATGTATTGAACATATTTCCCTAAAAAGTTTACCAAGACCTTAGGAGCCTCAGGTACTTCATTTTCTTCAAAAGAGAAAAAACTTCTTTGTAGACCTAGCAACTGGCTTTCTATTGTTTTCTCTGTGAATTTAACTTTTTCCAATTTTGAACTTGAAGCTATCATCCACTTATCAATTTCTGCAATGTTGACCACTTTAATATTTGAGATTTCCTCTTTCTTTTCTTCAAGTTCTTCTTTTGTTTTCAGCTGATACCTGGTAATGTTGATTTCTCCTAACAACTCGGAAAATCCATCTGTCCCGATATTTACTGAATCTTTTTCAATAAAATCGAAGATCTTTTGACAATCTTCATTGATCCCTTTTGTAATTCTTTTATATCCTTCCAATTTTGTTTCCCACACTTTTATCATTATATCTCCTTTCAACTGCTCTGAAATGGATAATTTTTGTGTTTTTACAGTTTCTTCTTTTTGTAAAGAAGTTATTATCTTTTGAAAAAAATTCCTTGCTGCTTTAGCTTCTCTCTCTTTTTGCACTACCTTTTCCATAGACCTGTTAGATTCTTGAAAATAATTCTGGATGATTTCCAGATTACAGAATATCTTCTGTTGTTCTTCCTCAATATTTTCATATATCTCTGATGCTTTAGTCTTGAAATGTTCCATTTCAATCACTTGATTAGTAATTGCAATGATTTTATCTTGCAGAGATTTATTTTCATTGCCCAACTTTTGCACTTGTTCTTGAGTAACATGTATCATGTTTTTTGCCTCATCCAAATTTTCATTTAACTTTTGTATTTCTTGGATGTATTTAAGTCTAGCTTGTTCTAGACCATTTTGTATTCCTCAACCAATATTTTTTTCATTTTCCTTTAATCTGTCCTGCAGCTGCAGTATTTCCCGATCCTTTTGCTCTAGCATAGTGGTTAGATTTCCTACAGAATACATGTTGGCTGATGCTATAGCACCCATGGTTCCTGCTAGCTTTGTAGCAAATTTTCCTTCATTTATCTTCTTTCCATCAATGATAATCTTATGTTTTTTTATCGTTCTTTCTCCTACAGGATGTAATTCCTGTTTCAAGACAGCTCTTCATTTTTTACTGAAAAAATAATCAGATGAAGGGATTTCATCTCTGGTGATTGGTTCTAAATCACTTACATATAAAACTCCTTCATGAGGGGTTCCGAAAGTAGACTGAAGTGGAGTCAATTTTGTAATAGGACTGCCAAGTTCCTGTGAAGCTGTTCCCCCAACATTTTCTGGAATATCATCGAGGTCTATTGGGCTTGTTTCTATTCCTTTTCCCTTTTTTGTCTCTGTTTCTTTGGTCTAAGAACCCTCTGTATTCTGAGGAGGTATTTCAGAATCTTTCAATTTATCTTTGTCACTTGAATTATACTGAATAATGGTTTCAAACCTCGGAGGAATTGTTTCTTTCTCTTGCGATGAAGTTGACATTTTGCCTTGTAGAATCTTTGGCAGACATTGTCGTCTATTTCTTTGAAAAGATGCAAACCCCACCTGTGCATCAGGTGACAAGGTTTGCACTCTGCTCTGAACTTCCTCATAAGATTTATCATTTCTAAAAACATCATCATAAACTGAAACTTCATGTTCATATGCTTTCAAACCACATTGTGTGAAATGTCGACTGATTATTTGGTATGGGTCGTGTTTCCTGTGCTCTATATTTACTAATTTCACTTCGTCCATTGATTCGGCTTCTGCCTTAGAATGGCCTATGTTTAATAAAACAAATTTTCCTAGATAAACAGGAAAAGATGGCCATGCCTTTTTCTGTTGAGATTTTAATTCTAGCCCAATACCACCATTTACTAACTGATAAGCCACTTCTCTGCATATCAACCTGTCTGGTAAAATTTTTGGGAGTGCATGAGGAGGAATAGAACAGCCATAAACCCTCACATAGGAAAACTTTTCCTCGATGAACCAGTCAACGACTGACTTGAGGTTTTCTATGATGGTATTAGAAATGCGAGGAGGTTCGCATCCAAAGAAGATTTTGTGCAGAGGGATAATTACATAGTGAAAAACCTCATAAAAAGCATTTTTTGCATTTTCTTCCCAGAGAGTTGAATGGTACTTATGAACAGGCTCTGGGCAAGAAACATTCCAACTCCAATTCATTAATGGGAAAGGAGTCATAAAACAAATGGCATCCATGATATAAGCTGACATATAAAAATACACTGGTTGTCCTTTTGACCTAGCTGCTTTGTAATTCATAACCTCTGATGTAAGGTTAACTGACAGAATTTTGTGCCAATTGAAACTGCGTCCCTCTGAAACTTCCTCTAAGAAAGGTGTCCAGTCTGCATTAAAATGAAAAGGATCCTTTCTCCCAAAAAGTCTACACAACATCATTGCTACATACACCATATATTCATTTAGGGAAGCTGTGGCATAAATTCCATGTATATCCCTAAACTTGTTTTCATCTCTAGCCCATCCTCTTATCATGTCAGGGTATGTTTGGCCACCTTCAATGCACTCCTTTTTTTGAAATGCGGCTACAAAATCAGAATTATAAGTGTGTCTATAATTGGACGAGAGCTTATACATTACTTGGATATGTTCAGGCCTGAATGAGCCGATAATATCTCCTTGCTCGTTCAGAATACTTCCGGTCGAAACATCTACTTTATCCAGTGCCCAGGCGATCATATCAGTATATGAAACAAGTCTCGACCGTGCAACAACCTTATGAAGCTCAGTCTCGGAGATATCTCGGAGGTGATTATCTGAATCAGTGATCGCATACTTCAGCTCATCTTCTAGTATTTCGGAAATTCCATTCCATGACTTGACAGAGTGTACCCCAGATGCTGTAGTGTCTGAAATAATATCACCTTTTGGTTGCTCTTCATTTTCCTTCGAAGCCTTTTTGGGTGCCATAGCTCTATGTTCGCTTGAAAACCTGTAACAGAGTGGAATTTAGCTTTGAAATGATAATGTAAACGTTTCAAAATTTACTTCGAATATATCATTAAAACATTGAGATTTGTACCTCTGTTATGAATTTAAGGCTCTTAATGCAAAAGATATTCTCGAAGATATACATTTAATATTTGTACTTGAGCTTTCCCAGTATTTTCAAATATAAAAGAAACTTACCAAATTGGACAATTGCCGTATTAAAGATCATTTATCAAAAGTTTAGACCTTAAATCTTGTTTCTAAGAATGATTAATTTGAGTTAATCTTAAATTAAATTTGAAAACATTCTTATCGAAGTTTCGGAACTTTTGATGCCAAGGAAACAAGTCATCGAAGAACCCCGATTGCCAAAATCATGATGTATTATTTAAGTTAAAACATTTTTATTATTTTAATTAATCCAGATTAAACCTTTTCGAGATTTCATTAATCGGGAAATCAGGGATCGGGAAATCGGGAAATCCAATGACATGAAAACTGTTGCTCACAAAACCGCGAATCCCGATATCCCGATATAACTATTTACTCTTAATCATGCTTAACAGTAATTAGATTAATTCCAAACTTCACTTAAGGATTAACTGTATCGCGAAATCGGGAAATCAGACAACACGATGACAAGTTTCTTTGTTCTCACAAAATCGCGAATCCCGATTTTGCGATGAGATTAGCTTAATATTTAAACCCTTTTTAATTCTGATTTAAGTAAATTATGTTTTAATTAAGGATTAATATATCGGGAAATCGGGAATCGGGATTTCGCTATTCAATTTGCATTAAACATTTGATCACACAAAATTCCGAATTCCGATTTTCCGATTTAAATCAAAATTCCTTTAGTTTTAAAATATTGCCCGTTTAAAAGGTTGTTTGAAAAAGTGTTAGAAAATTATGTTCATTTAGATTTTTTCCATTTTTTGTTCGAAAATAAATAATTAAAGGCATCGTGAATTTATCAGTGAGGAAAACCTTGTTTTAGGAAATTTGGGAAATACAAAGACTTCAAAAATACAAATTTTTCATCCTCAAGATCAAAAATTCAAGGTCTGTTTCAACAGATTTCAACAGTAATTCATATACACAGCAGAAAACATGATAATTTATGTAGCACAGTCATGCAAAATGTGATAAGAACATAGTTAGATACTTATCTTGTAACAGTGGTAGATTCCACCAACCAAGTGCAGGCCTTCCACGAACCACCCATCCTTAGACCACACTGCTCATCAAATCAGCAGTGGATCACCCCCGAGCTGGGACTAAGCTCCACCCCAGGGCAAGGAATCCTAGCTAGGCTGAGATTACAGGGAAAGCAACATTTAGAATCTGGAAGGATTCTTCCCAGGATGCCATCTTACACCCACTACTACCAGACTCTCATTCCCCACATGCATGTTCCGCCCGGGAGTATACACCTTCACAAGCATAGTCCATCGGTGCTAACCTCCCTCACTGGGTCTCGACAACAGGTCGGATCAGGAAGCCTCAAAGCTTGAAGCTGGTGCTAGACACTCTCTGGAAGAGACCTCTTCCAACCACATCCACCTCCCTCACTTAGAGAGAGGTCACACACATGCCCAATCACCACCTGCACTGGAAAACAATTCACGCACAATCCATCTCTGCATGACCACCACAATCAACCGGGAATACAGACTCATACCTCTCAGAACAAGCTCAGCAATGGCAACTAGGTCTCACGGTGTTGATTTTCGGAATTTCCTGAGAAGCAATTTTCGCAAGGAATTACACAAACTCTCTCCACCCCGGAAGAATGGTCGTTTCCCATCTGCCCTACCCAGGATAGACTCATGCTCTGGTGTCGGGAATGCGTGACAGACAATCCACGCAAGGGTCAATGTAGGTTCCGGATGGTTTCAGAGGATGTACGAGGGTTTTTCTGCAAGATTCAAACTCTTCCCTTCTGGCAGTCCCTGAGTCCCCTGGAGGAGGAACCCCCAACACAGCTCATCTCGGCCTTTTATTGCATGGCCAGGGTTGACACTTGTCACCCATGCCACTACACGTGTTCCTGCAATGTGCGTGCCTTTTACCGTTTGGAAATCACATGTCCTACCAACAAGGACTTAGGTTAAAACATATAATGCATTTCTCTTTTAGAATAATATTAAAATATGATTCCCAAGGATTAAGCCCTCTAGGCTCAACACTTAGCCCCTTTTTCCCACCTCCAGCCCCTAATTCCTTTCCCATTATGTGGACGCTCAGTCCCCCTTCACTCATTCATCGTGGTCGGTCTGCACCTGGCATTGTTTATATTTTATTGATCATTCTACATACATACAAGTACATCAACAGGCTCTTGGCCTTCAACACTTAGGCTCTCTGGCCTAACAAACATAAAAGCCTACCAGTTATACAAAACTTGGCTCACCAGCCTATAAAACATAATTACAATTTCTTTTAAGACATGTTTTACAATGGGGCTCGGCCTTGGGGACACTACAGGCACCTACAATACACCCAGTTGTCCAACCAAGTTTTGGTACCCCCTCTACCTCAGCTTACACCCTAAGCACTAGTGAAAGCGCTACGCCTTCCTATATACCCTACGGATCATTGCCACATTATAATTTGTACTTTCCATTTCCTATCCCCCCACATCCCATGGCTCCACCACAAGGACACCCACACACTGGGGTTAATTTTGTTCAACCCTCTCCCATTCAACAATATCAAAATTTTGAACACCTGAATATAGAAAATATGACCCATCAGTCGAATAATGCCAAAAATAAAGGAAAAAACCAAAAAAATAATAATCTAGGACCAGGGGGGAATCACCCCCAACAGAACCAACCTCCCAGGGGTAACCAGAATCAGGGGAACCAGATCCCCCAAGGGGGAAATAATAACAAACGCCAAGGGAAGAATAACAAATATCTTCGGAAAAAATTCCCTTGTGCCCTTTTCGGTGAGTATGGCCATTATACTCACCATCTCCCTCAAATCGTTGACTTTAAATAGATGAAATAATCCAGAAATGGACCACGTCCCCCAACACCGCCTACCCCTCAGCAGGCCCCACAACAATATGTGAAACAACCAACCCCAGTCATGCTGCAAAACCCCATTCCACACCAAGGGGTGATGAACACCCAATAGGAGATGCATCCTACCCCACCACATATTGGACAATATCCAAAACTGGGCACTCTTGCAGATTGCACTATCCTCCTCACTAGCAAGGAAGAATTTCTTCTACAAATGCGCAGTTGTCAATACAATGCACCCCCTGACTCTTCTCCCACTACCTCGGAAGCAGCCCCAGCCATAGCTGGGCCACCTTTGATGATTCCACGCCCCAATACTGAAACAACCCTTCGTATTCCTCGCATCCTATTGCGATGGAATGTCAACAACCCTCAGGCTATGGTGACACACAATTATAGTCTGGTCAATGGCTTGGCACAATCTCTTGCTGCCATGTCAGTTTTAGAAGTCCTTCAAACCTATCCTACTCAACGAAATTCATTACTTTCTTCCCTAGGGGCAATCAACCCTGCTGACATTCGACTCATCACCTTTTATCTTAATAGTGGGGAACCCTGTCTCCCCACTCTAGTAGCTTTCCAAATACAAGTTTAAATCTGGAACATCAGAGTTCATCGATGCACCATTGAAGAAGGTGCATCCACATGCATCATGTCCAAAATTGTATGGAAGAAACTTGGCTTCCCCAATCTTATACCATCCTCCATCACTCTAAGAGCTTATAATGGATGACCATCCTCTCTCGAAGGGATTTTTCAAAACGTACCCATTGAACTCGAGGGCAATACTATACTGATTGACATTGAATTTATCGACGCTCCCCTCGATTACAACATCTTGTTCAGACGTAGCTACATGTATGCTATGAAGGTTGTGGCCCCTTTGGTGTTTCACACAATGATGTTCCCCAACAATAGGAAGATCGTCACCATCAACCAAGTTTCACATTACGAGCCGAACCCTTCCTCCAACATCGATAAAATCTTACCCTTTGTCCACACTAATCCCGATGCCTACCCACTCATTGAGATGGGTCCCAGAATTTTCAAAGACCCATCCTTGCTAGGGACATACCATGGAGCATCGTCACTCATACATCTCTCAGCACAAGTCTGTATCATCTCATCCAATGGAACATCAACTGGAGATACCCTTCCTCCCACATAGGCTTCCTTACTATATGACGTCCCACTAATCGCATAGCTCCTTCATCAAGAGTCCCCTAAAAACTCTTCAACTACACCTGTTCCCAATTTCACCCTCCCCCAAGGCCACATTCTGGTTTGGGAGACAGTCCCCCAAGACATTACTCAAATCCCCTTCTTTTATCCCCCACTCGACATACAATATTTCCAGGTAGCCACAATGCTCACCCTTCCTAATATTGTGTTGGAAATTCCAGTATGGTATCTACATCCACCTGAGATAGTCCCTCAACCATCCCTTCCTCCCCAAACCGAAGGCATGCCAATGCAGATACCGGTCCTCACTCCCACTATACCACCCTCACCCCTGCTCCCAAGCACCATTGCTACAACTGGGTGCATAATGAATAAGCGAGAGCCCACCACTCCACTTCCCCCCCGAGTTAAATTTCCTTGCATACTATGTGAGAAAGAAGGACACCACACCAATTGATGTCCCTCTCTCCCCGAGTTACACAATTTAATCTGACTTCCTTGAGAAACCACACCACTCGTCATGCCACCCGACGCACCAAGTACTACCACCACATCTCTAACCACTGGTACCATAGGGCTACGAACCAAATTCACCTATGTTATATGCCTAGAGTATGGACATTACACCCACCATTGCCCCACGCTACCTCAATTTCGACAGACACTAACGACAGTATGTCAGAGCTTTCAACAAGAGTATCCCCCATCCACGTCATCAAGTACTCCTATCATGGACATCCACTATGTCATGACTTCAGTTAACGAATGGATGAGATGCCCTTGCTCTCTTTGTGAATCCTTGGATAATTTCATATACCAATTTCCTATGATTCTTGAATATAGGTGTCACCAAATGACCCTTATTCAAAATCCTACACCTACCTCACTGCCAAGGGTACTATATATTTCCCCTATTCCATCCCCTAATGTTGTTCATTTCTTCTCTCCTGAAACTGAGGCACTCCCTACTCCTCCATGGTTTCTGGATATCTTATATGAGCATTTTACCCCAAAGCCCCCCAATTCTCTGGTTCATTTCCCCACTGAAATTTTACGCCCGACTACCATTTTCAACCCACAGTATCTTGATATTTGGTTTATGTCAAGCGAACCATCGCCACCCCCTTGCGTCATCCCCCCTACGGTGATAGTCACCAATGTTACTCTTTTGGATCCCCTGTATTCTCGACAGTTCCACTGCGATGAAGACATCCTCGAGGAATTAACTACCCCCGATTTCCCATGGGATCCACTCCATCATAGAGCGCTCTTTCTTTCACAGGAAGCCTTTACGGCTCCTAATCAAAACTCCATATACGCAATTGAATCCAAATACTTTCTCCCATCAGAGCATATATATTGGTTCAATAACCCTATCCCTGCCCCCGATGCTTTTGAATAAGGCAACATGGCCAACATTTCCCCCATCGTCAAAATCAATATTTCCATCAAACCTAGAATCATAGAGGAAATCACTATAGGCATTGCATGCTCTCTTGAAGAACTCGTAGCTTACAAAGCTCTCTTCCAGGAATACCGAGACATTTTTTCCTGGTCATACACAAAGATGTCCTGACTTGATCCCTCTATTGTCGAACATCGTATAGACACATGGCTTGATATCACACCTGTACAACAAAAGAAACGTCCACTAAACCCATCCAAAGCAGCAGCCATCAAAGCCAAAATTGACAAATTACATGCCACAGGGTTCATATACCCCATCGCATATACGTCATGGGTCTCTACGCCCGTCCCTGTTAACAAAAAAAAGGCACTATTCACATCTGTATTGATTTTCGTGACCTCAATTACGCTTGTCCCAAAGACAATTTTCCAATGCCCTTTATCAACCAAATTATCGATGATTGTGCAAGCCACAAGGATTTTTCCTTCATGGACGGTTTCTCTGGCTACAACCAAATTCAGATTCACCCAAGCGATCAATACAAAACTGCATTCACTACCCCCTGGGGTACTTTCTCATATCGCGTCATGCCTTTTGGCCTCAAGAACGCTGGTGCCACTTTTCAATGGGCCATGACATACATTTTTCATGATTTGGCTCATATCATCCTCACATACTTTAAAAAACTCACCGCTCAATCCACGAAATGCACTCAACATCTCGATGATTTATGGATCATCTTCCAAAGGTGTTGTCAGTACAATATCCTCTTGAACCCCCTCAAGTGCGTATTCTGCATCAACGCTGGACACCTCCTTGGGTTCATCTTCTCCCAATGTGGCATCACTATAGACCCCCTCAAGGTCCAAGCCATCACAAAAATCTCCCCCCCTCAGAATTTACACCAGCTGCAAAGATTACAAGGCAAAGCTAACTTTTTACGTTGCTTTTTCCCCGATTATGCCACTCGTGCACACAATTTCCTTTGCCTCTTACGTCATGATATCCCATTCCAATGGGATGAACATGCCCAAACCTATTTTGATGATCTTAAATTGGAACTCTCCAACGCCCCATTGATTATCCCACCCAACTATAACTGCGACTATATCCTCTACTTATCGACCTCAACCATCTCAGTAGTAGGAGTTCTCATCCAATTAAGGGATGATGACCATGAGCATGTAATTTACTATATTAGTAAAAATATTTCAGGTCCACCTTCAAAATACAATCATGCAGAGAAAATCGCCCTTGCAGTTGTCCTCGCAGTCCAGAAAATATGCCATTACATTCTACTTCGAACTACCAAAGTCGTAGTAGATTCCAACCCCATGCAATACTTTCTCAATCGTCGATAAATTAATGGAAAATTTTCCTGATGTATTGTTATCCTTCAGGAGTATGACCTCGAATTTTCAACACCCAAGAACAAGAAATCCCTGATCCTTTTCGAACTCATTAAGACATTTCCGTCCGATACTACTAGTTCTCCCTTCAATACTGACTTCCCCGACGAACATCTCTTTTATATCCCCTTGGATGGTCCTTGGTACGGCGATCTCCTCATCTACCTCTAAACATAGAAGTTCAAAAACCACCTCTACCAGGATGATCTTCAATGTATTCACCACCAAGCCCCCTGCTACCTCCTTATTGGTGATATATTCTATCGACGTGGGGTCGACACCATACTTCGTCGATGTTTGACCATCAACAAAGCCCATAGAATCTTGAATGACTACCACAACGACGCCTACGGTGGCCACCTCTCAGGGATGTCCATCGCCCAGAAAACCATTCAAGTAGGCTACTTTTGGCCCACATTGTTTCATGATTGCATCCACGCTATGAAGTGATGTGAGAAATGTCATCTATATGCCAACAAAGTGTGAGCACCACCTTCTCTTTTACAACAAATCATTACTATTGGCCCCTTTTGCAAATGGGGCATAGACTTCATGACTTGCAATCCTCCATCTAGCAATGGACACAAATAAATTGTCGTGGCAGTCAATTTCTTCACCAAGTGGGATGAGGCCATGCCTACCTTCAAAAACATCACTGACACTGCAACACATTTTTCCTTTAACCATGTCATCTCCCGCTTTGGAGTCCCACTGCAATTAGTCTCTGATCACGCAAAACACTTTGAGAATGAGATTTTCGCTGAAATCTCTTCCAGGTTAGGCTTCTTCCATGAGTTTGCCTCCCCATACTACCCTCAGTCCAATGACTGGGTAGATATGGTCAACAAGGTCATCAAAACCATGTTGCAACACACAGTCAATAAACATAAGACCAATTGACATCATATGTTGTTTTCCACACTATGGGCTTATCACACGGTAGTTAAAACTGCCACTAGTTTTCCCCCATTTCATCTTATCCATGGGGTCGAGGCCACTCTCCCCATTGAGTGCGAAATTCCCATCTTAGGAACTGCTATTGAGCTATTACTTGACACTGCTCCAATGGAGCAGCGTTTGTTGAACTTAGAATCACAGGAAGAAGACCATCGGTCTTCATTACAGAACAACAAAGCAACCAAAAACTGATCGAAGGCCAACTTCGATCGACATGTCAACCTTCACTCATTCAATGAAGGAGGCGTCATCCTTGCTTATGATACCACTCACAATACCCTCGGTCATGGAAAATTTGAGTCATTATGGGATGGACCTTAAATCATCTAACATTTCCTCAGCAAAGGTGCATACATCTTGGCCTCTCCCGAAGGCCACCCTCTCAAAGAACTCGTCAATGGGTTGTACTTAAAGAAATTTTACGCCTGAGCGTAGCCCTTATACGCTAGGCTTTTTCTTTTTTGTACACATTTCATAGAGTTTTTAGTCTTCTTCCTTCCCATGCCTTATGTCTAATCTATCGTTTTTTTTATTGACAGATTCCACCTCCATTGGCCTACCACATCAATTACATCGACGGAGCTATCCGATGGACACATAATCTTGCTTCGACCGCTTGGGCCCTCTATACCCCCTCACATGAAATGATCCACTCCAATGGCATATGTTTGGGCTAAAAAACCAACAATCAAGCTGAATACACAACTATCATTGGTCTCCTTCCTGAAGCCAGTCACCGCCATATTCGTCACCTTAGTGTCTTACTTGATTCCCA
Source organism: Picea engelmannii (assembly GCA_009831015.1). Lineage (NCBI taxonomy): Eukaryota > Viridiplantae > Streptophyta > Pinopsida > Pinales > Pinaceae > Picea > Picea engelmannii. Next base: position 2,831,046 of record ML779698.1, on the reverse strand, counting down.
TCTCATGGTCCTTCAGCTCAACAATGTGTACCGTGTCCACGATCCTTGCCTCTTCCGCAAATACCTGCAAGTTAGACTTTTATCTCGACATTTTGATTCAATCATATTTACATCAAGATACTATTGCACATACATAAATCATCAAAGAGTTTGTGACAACATATAAATTAGACATCATAAAAGAATTAAAAATAATCATCATGTGAACATCATATATATCCAAAATTTATCTCCATATATATATATATCGGTCAATATGCCATCAATGTTTACAAAAAATAGTACAACATGACCAACAGTTGTAGGCAGGTGAACCACCTCACCCCTATAAGTACAAAATTGGTGTCACAACACCGTATACAAAATGGGCTCGCAAGCCTCTATAAATACAAAAATACATATACTAGAGGCACTCATGGCACCTCTATGGCCCCACCACCTGGTCCTCTCTCTGGAGGAGGTGCCCCACTAGCTAGGGGTCCCTAAGGTCCTGGGGGAAGTCTCCTAGTCATAGTTTCCCCCACTACAGTTTATTTGTGTATCAAAGTCCGCAACTCCGTTGGAAGTCCCACACACTTCTCCAAGACTCCCTCATCCTGGATCCATGTCCACTTTCCCTTAGGCACTCCCTGTAATACCACCTCCAATTGGCGGCGAAAATCCTCAAACTCTCTCCCGGCCCCTACTAGAGGAGGATATGAAGGCCCTGCACCAGGGTCATCAAATCGACGTCTCCATCCTGCTCTCTCATTATCAACTGGCCTCATACCAACCTCATCCCTCTGTTGTCTCTCCCCTACCCGTGGCTCCCCCCGTGGTGGTCTCACGGGCCCTTGACGAGCCAATGCTCTGACCATATCAACCTCCCACCCATGAGGTCCCACATCTGCACACACAACACACAAATGATAGCATCATCATCCATCCATACATAAAACATATGCTATACTATCTAAAAATCAAACCATCAAATAAATCAACATACCTCTATGGTCGAACACCTCAACAGGGGGTAGCACCATATCTGGATCCTCTCGGAAGTCCACCCCACTATATGGGTATCAGAGTATGATCTGTGGCATCTGACACCACACCCGTGTAGCCTCGAATGTACAGTAATGGACACCGTACCCACCCCCATACTGAACCAAAATCATCACCCACTTCCTCAGTCGCGGCTCTGGCACACCTGGTGCATCCAAAAAAACTCTCGAGTGCAACATAGGCACCCTCTCCAAAAACCAAGCCACCAAAATTAACCCAAAGGCAAAGTCCCCTGAGTCTGCAACTTGACACCTGTTGAGATTCCCCACCATCTTGGAATGCAACATCAACCCCTAGGCAAAATGATCACCACTCAGTGCCCTCTGCATGATCCTCAACTGACCACCATTGATCCGCTGAGTAGCGAGAGATCCATACACCCTCACAATCATCAATGCAATGAAATGATGCACAAGGGCCTCCATTGACCCAATCCTCACCACAGAGTTGGACATGAATTCCTCTTCCGAATAATAGGTTTGGGCTAGGAAAATCAACTATCCATCCCTGGGTAACACGGGCTCAGCTGGTAGTTGGGTTCCCTAAAAAGGGAGTCCACTCAAAAAATTCACATCCTCTATCGTAGAGAATGAGAGATTATCACCTCACATGATGAAGCACTGGAAATCAGGGCTCTAGATCTAGATCAGGAACTGCAGGAGGTACTACTGTGCCCACACCAGTGAACACTCAAAAAACTTTAGCAACTCACAGGTTGCCAAAGGTCCCCGTACAACTGGCTCTTCATCTCTCACCACCTCTCTCAGGCACGATCAGTCTCTCTCCCTCCAGTGGACTAGCATTGTAAACTAGTCACCTGCATCCACACATACAAGCAATTGGTCAGACATCAAAATCCATAAAAACACCAAAATCTCCAAAAAAGATAAGTTTTTACACCCCTGAGCTTTTCCTCAAGGGCGCAGCGGTTTTCCCCATAGGTGCGCACATATGCGCACATTTTCAACCCATAGTAGCACATGCATGCGCAACTATCGATGATACAGGGGAGCATGTATGTGCCCCTATCACACACACAGATGCGCAACCCAGTGCACCTGTTCACTACACAATTGTGCACACATGTGCAACTGTCAGGAACAAAATCGTGCATGCATGCACACTTATGCTTTGAACAGGCGCGCATCCAATGCATTCCTATTTTCCCCATTTGGGCACCCCCGTGCATGGTTTTCCCAATTACAATCGTGCACTCATGTGCATGAATGATTTGATCACCCACACACTAGGGGGTCGACCCTCACAAAATCCCCCTGTATGGCCATCCATACAACCCTGCCCAAAAAATAAATCCTAATTACTATACAGGAGGATATGACCACTAACCTGGCACTTGTTGACCCTGGATTGGCTGACTCGATCTCCCAGAATCTCCAAATATCCTCTGAAACCTCTCATCCACTCACTAATATAGTAGGTACAAATGAGGTGGCATTGTGGGCCCTACAACTATATATAGTCCCTTTTTCAAACTTCCAGGATCAATTACAGGACCTCTGGTCATCCATTTTCCAATCCATCTTCAGCCACAAGATCATGATCCCACCCCCTACACAGTCACATCCCTCGGGTCACCATCCATCCTCGGCCCTAGAGGACACATGTTTTATCACATCCTGCCCAGGTACACATGCTTGTATTCACAATTCTTCAATAACTTTTATATGTTCTTTATCTTCAAATATTTTTCACATCGGGTATTCAGTTTTTATGTGTGTAGGTACTTGGTCATCATACATCCACACATCTCCTTCAAGTATATCATCGACACTGGCATGTAATAATTGCCTCTGAATATCAATTACATATCCCAGTCACACCCTTCGATCTTTTCCTCTAGGGTCCCCCCATCCGACTCTATAGTACTCACACCTCCGCTGCATTTTCAGTACTTTCAACCAGTAGCACTCTCTCCCACATGAGTTGTCTCAATTATATTCCCCTCTGGCACTTTGACACTCATGCTATTTTCACCCCCTAGGGCTGGGAGTCCCAATATTCTTCGCATTCTCGAGAATCAGCCGCATGATCTTTCTCCTCATTTTTCCAGCTTCCCCACAATGGACTCCTAGGTAATATCATTATGGTTCCCATTTGGATTTGCCTTCACAGTATCATTAACCCTCCATTTCACCCACCCTCAGTTTTCCCATCTACAATTTGTCCTCCATTCATTTCCCTCCACCTGTTTTCCAAGAAAATTGCGCCCTCATCGGCCAAACCATCTTGCACTGGGGCACCCATTTCTGTATCTATAGACTTATCCCAAATTATTCTTTATTCCTTTGGTAATTGTACAAAACCTTTGTTTCCTGCATTTACATAGCTTTCTATTGTCACCTTTAGCGACCTTCCTTTTTCAGAAAATAAACCCCTTGTCGCCCTTGGTTGGGGCATTTTTCACCTCCTATCAGTGTTGACATCATCCATAAACCTCGAGTATCTTGTAGTCCATACACCTCTGATCTCTGTGTTTGTCCATCTTGTCATGCCTATGACACAATTTACCCAAGCCTAGTCATCCCCCTAACGCTAGATTTAGTTTCACAGGTTGTTTCCACTCATCCTTTACATATATCCCCAACCAAGGGAAGTCTTGAGTCTCACCACTTCTTGACTTCATCCATGTTTCTCATCAGTTCTTGATCTTCTCCAATATATTTCATGAATCCCTTCGCTTCTTGGAGTCGTGTCTCCCTTTCTATCGACATCAACATAGTATCTTGACTCTCATTACCTCCACAATGAGGAGTCTTGGACGACACAGATATAACCATCATTTTTCTCTGTTGACATTAACCCCCACGACATTTGACTTCAACACTTTCTCATGTTGCGGTGGATCTTACTTTGTGACTATTGTAGTTGTTTTTATATTTTCCGAAGACCTCTGAAAATTATTGGGCCATCAATGCCTGCGACTCCTTGACACTTCTCATAGGTGTCATCGCCTCTTTTGAGAGTTTTTTCACCATTATAATTGTCCTCTTCCATTATCAACTTGCCCCAAAGGGCACTGCAGTCATCTACACCAACACACAGTTTCAGTTATTGTCTCATACATTTTCTGAGTTACATGACATGAGCATGGGGCATGCCCGCCTCGTTTGTACACAGTTTTATTTTTTCCACACCTTGTGAAGGGTTTGGGTCCTACAGGTTCCCCTCTCCCTCCAATGGGTCACTCTTTCAACTCCCCTCAAACACTCCTTCTTACAAATATACTCTCAGTAGAAGAAACATTGATGTATTTTCGGCTATACGTATGCTCCTAACCTCATACATCATGGGGCATCTTTTATCACTGAAATTTCGTCCACAAATGATTACAAGAATCCAACATCTCCAAACACCTATTAGTTCATCCATGACCCAAAAAATGCATTTCCAAATGTCCCAAAACTATACAACCACTTATAAAATCAGCATGCGCTCAGAATACAAAAGAAGCGCGTGCACATGCTCTAGTCGAAAACTCCGGAAAAGCGCACATGTGCCCGATGCGCGACTATGGATGCAAAAAGCCATGCAAAATTCAGAATGACACATTAATGATTCTGGTTAGCCTCCCACCCACTTCTGGTTTAGCTCCCAAGTCGATTTGACCCCCAGATTCGAGTTGAATATGAGTGGGGGGATGGTCAAAGACCTAGAGGTGCCCTAAAGGGCCCCTTGTTCACACTAAACACTGGTTGGATAATGCCTCAAAGCTTTGCTATAAAAAGAAGCCATGGGGGCACTATATTTCCAAGATTCTATTTGTATTGTTATGATGTCTCTATTCTCCTACAAGGAACCTCTTTCCTCATTGGAGAATATAAGCATCATTTCATTGGGCCATTCACATCACCTCTTGAGTGAATAAGCTTTGAATTTCTTCACCATTTCCTTTTAGTTTGTTATGTGTAAGAAGAGCTCAATCATTGGGGGTTCAAGAGCCCTCCCTTGGAGGAAGAGGTGACCCATAAGCCTCCCTTTATATTTGGTGTTTTCCCACTAATACAATCTATCCATTGGTGGCATGAATATCAGTCTTTCTTTTGTTCTATTTCCCTAATGCACATTAGTTTAGTTTCTTTAATTGTTGTTAGATTAGTTGTTTATTTTCTTATTGTCCTTGATGTTTCTAACTCTTTCACTCACTTTTTTCCTGTCTAGCTAACCCAACTGGACTTGTAAGTGTCCTTATTTTTCTCATTTAGGTGACAAAAGGGATACAGCATGGCCTTCTATATGGATCCCACCCCAAAAAATAACATAACTAGCATATGCAGGAGGTTTAGGCCACTCAATAGACTTTCCTGCACGTCTAGTCGGTGTTCCCATTCCCTCGCACCACTCACAAATGTCTGAAAAAAAGTTTTCGGAATTCAACTCGTACAAGTATAAATGAGGTGGCATTGTGGGCCCTAGGCCCATATATACGCTCCCTCCCCAAAATTTCAATCATCCGTTCTGAAGCCTATGAGCTCCATTTTTCACACCGTTCACACCACAACGATCTTTACTTTGTCACCTACATGTCGGTATCACCCATTTTCATTTTACCAAGATGTCTTGGGGATCCCTCTCCAAATCCTAGGCACATGTACGCACACTCTTTATCATTTTTATCAAATAATTGTCATATCTTCATTACTTTTTAGATATTTTTCACATCAGGTATTTGATGTTTATGTGTGCATGTACTTGGTACAATGTTCTACAAACCATTCAATATTGGCCACCCTATGGACCCTTCAGGTATATGTTCAAAATTGGCATGCTCTCAAGCCCTCTATGAACAAATACATATCCCAGTCATACCCCTCGACATTCAACTTTAGGACCCCATATGTGACTCTGTAGTACCCCCACCTCTATCACATTCAGGTAATGTTACCCGATAACATTCTCACCTCCATGGGTTTCCCCACATATATTGACACCTTGGCATATTGACACTCATGTTTTTCCATCCATTAGGCTCGAGAGTCTTGGTAACATTACACCCCAAGAGATAACCCCATACTTATTCTTCATCATTATGCTAACCTCCCCATGATGGAATCCCACTTCATGTTTTGTACTTTACATTAAATGCACCTCTACATTATCATTAACCCTCCATCTCACCCAACATCAATTTTTCATATGCAATTACATCCTCCATCCATCTACTTGGTAAAAAAACCCACCCATGGTGCATCCACCCTTCATCAGTTACATATCATTATTGGTGCCCCAAGTAGGCCAAGCCATACTTCACTAGGGCACCCATTTATGTATGTGTACTTTTAACCCATTTATTCTTTATTCATTTGGTAATTGTATAAAGAACATTTCAAATTCCAACAAGTAGAGTATATTTTTGTTTTCTCAACTGATGAAATATTTTTTCCTTGGCAGAAAGCAACCCATGTCTCCCTTAGTTGGGGAATTTCACTTTCAACACCAAATTTGCAAAGATATCCCTATCATGGCCAAAGTACCAACCGTCATTGACACCCGTGTCCCAAGTGTCCATATTTTTACTTATCTTACATTCCTTTGCAGTCGCACCCATTAGCACAATTTACCCAACATCTAGTCCTCCCCCTGACACCATATCATGTTTATAGTTTCTTCCATTGTTCATCATTCCCCAACCAAGGGCAGTTATTGAATCTCATATATCTCAAACTTTTTCCATGTTACCAATTCATCCATCCACACAGTTCCTGACACCATTATGATCAAATCGATGCCAAGAATCCATTCGCTTCTTGCAGTCGTGATCCCTTACCCATCGACATCAAAACAAGTTTCCAAGAAGGTGGTGGTATCTTGGCTCTCATTCCCTTATTGATGAGAAGTATCAGATGACATAGAAAGAATCCTCATTGATTTTTGATTTCATTGACCCCTATAACATTCGATCCCAACAAAGTTTCATGTTATGGTGGGTCTTACTATGCAACCACTATAATTTTCAATAAAATTCGAAGACCTGTGAGTTTTCTAGGCCATCAACACCTCCAAGTTATCCATCCCTTGATTCATATCTCGTTCAGTAATCAGAATCGTCATGTGTTGTTTTTGACACCTCTAAGGGAATTGTAGACATCCACTTTGTCAACAATTTCAATTATCATAATTTCATTTATGGTTTCATGATATGCGCATGGGGCATTCCTGCCTCATTTGTACCCAGATTTATATTTCATTTTTTTGGAAAATACTTAGTTCCCAACATAATCCCCTTTTCCTCCAACAGATCACTCCTATGATCCTCCTCAAACAGAACTTGCATCTCTCATATCCACATAAGAAAAAATGATGTATTTCAACTATATGTATGCTCCTAACCTCACACATCATGGGGCATATGTTATCAATGAAAAATCACTTACAACGATACACACAATGTTTGAATAAAAGATCATCACAAATACAACAACTAGCATACTTCCATCATTTACAAAACCTATTTCCGCAATATGCCAAAACTATATAAAAAGGACCCATGAATTTTTCTACACTTCCACCAAATTCATCTCGTGGATTAACAAATATTCGAATGTGAATACTATGCATCTTGCGCGATTGTCCCTGAAGAAACCCACGCTGATGCAGAAATGACGCATTTATGAAATTGGTTGGTCCTCAACCACTTCCAAGATGAAGTGTACTAAGACAAGACCTCAATATTGTCCCAAAATCTCGCATTGATGTTACTAAAAGGATGGGAAGTACCTCCAAAGGTCTCCCATTCACACTTCAAACATTTTATAATATATTTCTATGGTCCTATAAATACATGGCCATGGTTTGTTGAAAAGGGAGGAATTAATTGTATTTTTATGCTTCCCATTTTCTCTTAGAGAAGCCATCTATTCTCTTGAGATCTATTTAAGAAATCATAGCATTTGGTAAGCTTCTCATTTCTTGAGAAACTTGAATAAGAATTTCTTCACCATTGTTACTCATAGATAGAAGAGTAAATCTCTACTTTTGGGGGACTCAAGGGCCCTCCCAAGGATGAATAGGGGATTCATAAGTTCCACTTTTCTCCTTTTGTGTTCTCAATTCAAGGATCACTTTCCATTTGGGTAGTTATTTCTTGTGTCAATTTCATGCATCCATTTTAGTTTTTACATGCTTAGTTTACTTCCATTTATTAGTTATTTTTTTTGTTATTTACTTTCTTTTTGATTCACTAATTGGCTAACCACTTCCCGTGTTTTCTTGTTGGTCTAACAAGGAAACTAAAGGGCCTCTTTTTTCTCACCCAAGTGACCAAAAGAACCCAACAATAGGACTTCACACAGACCTACGTTTATGTCTCATACCATGCCTACCTTAGACCTATGACAAGACTTTCCCAAAATCATCCCAAAAGAAGGTCACCCCAACTCTATCCACTGAATCACATCAAGTTAACACTAGTCCTCCCATGTGGAGCAACTTAGATCCTTGAGGGAGATTGCCTCTCTTCGTCCAATTCTGCCTAAAAATCATAGAGTTGATCTTGCTCTCCTTGTTGTTCCAATCTCCATTCCTTGGTTTTTCACCCTTGTTCTCTTATATGGACTCGAAAGGTCGCCATCATGAACCATCACATCCTTTGGGTGTGTCATGCCCCTTCATGAACCATCATGCCCAAATGAATCATCAATTCCCCTTGGTAGACCCAATGAACCCATCATCTATCATTTACCTTGGGACCATCGCGCCCCAACCTTGGTGCGCTCCTCATGGCGATGCACCACTTCTCTTGGTTGTTTCTGCCCCATGCTTTGCCTCATGCTAGTGCAACTCTTAGGTGTCAGAGAAACCCCAATTTTCATCTCCTTGAGGACTTGGACAAGGGTCTCTGCACCCTTCTAGCCGAAGACCTTACACTTTGTTCATCAATTGTTACATTTCATTGCGACATTAAATAAAGGTTTGACCATGTTTGATTATGTTTGAATATGTTTGACCATATAAGACTACGATCAACTATGTTTAACATTATTGACAATGATTCACCAAGTTGTTCTATGGTTAATAATGGTTTGAGCATAGTTGATTATGTTTGACCATTGTTAACCATGGTTCACACGAATTGCTATATTCATCAATGGTTATGTTGCATTGCAACATTCATCAAGGGTTATGTATAATTGAGTTTGGTTGACTTTGGTTAGCCATCGTTGACTATGTTTAACATAGTTGACTATGGTTAATGATAGTTTGACCATGGTTGATTATGTTTTACCATCATTAACCATGGTTTCCACACTTGACTATTGTTGACTATGGTCAACCATGGTCGACTATATTTGAACAAAGGTGACCATGGTTGAAAATGGTTCACCATGTGTTATGCTTAACAATATTTGACCTTAGTTGATTATGTCTGACTAGGTTAACCATGGTTCACATGCGATATTACCCTTGATGAACGTTGTAATGCAAACCAACCATTAACCAACACAACAATTTGACAGAAAGTTAGCCAAGATGAATGTTGCAATGTGACATAACCATTGAGGAACATCGTAATCCAACATAATCCAATAAAATCATCGCAATGCGAGATCACCTTTGATAAACTCTATAATGCAACATAATTATTAATAATATTACTAAACCATTAGTCCTAGTCAACCAAAATAGAATACCATAGTCAACCACAATCAACCATGGCCAACTAAAGTCAATCAAACTCAATGCAACATAACCTTGATGACCATCACAATTCAATATAACCATTTGGGAACATAGAAATTTGATGTAATTCAACAAAGATGAATGTTGAAATTTGATATAACCATTTAGGGATGTCAACTATGTCCAAGAAAATTCAACCAAACTCAATGCAACATAACCCTTGATAAATGTTGTAATACAAGGTAAACATTAAGGAATGTAGCAATTTGACATAAAATGGTCATGATGAATGTCACTGTAACAAACCCATCCTTAGTCCTATTGGGATATGCCACACTTAAGCCCTTGCGGAACTTAATACATTGTAACATACCCAACCTTCCCAGATTGGGTCATGCCACTTAAAAACTTACAATAATTTCAGTTGTATATAGATATCTTTAAACAAACAAATACATTCTTCTAATACACATATTCTTGTGGAAATAACAGTAAACATATACATGCAACATACAAAGGAAAACCCATAGATATAAATACATTTATAAATACACAACATGCAGTGAATGCACAATTGATACTTATCTTTTATATAAGACCACCAACTACATGTAGACCTTCCACGATCCTCCCAGCCTTAGAACAGACTTCTCATAACTCTTAGCATTGGTCACCCCTGAGCTAGGACTAAAATCCACCTGGGTAAAGGGATTCCTAGGCTAGGCTGAGACAATACAGACAACATGAAGGATTTCATCCCAGGAGCCAACTCAAACTAACAACTTACAACCTCTCATTCCCCACATTCTTGTTGCACCATAGGAAGTGTGCCCCTTCTCTGCTCAACAGTCCTTCAGATACCCCACTTCCCTTCCAGGGCTTCAACAACAGGTCAGATACGAATTCTCAGAGCACTATAGTTGCAGTTGGGCTCCCTCAGGGAATCACTTTCCCAACAATTCTCTCACCTAGAGAGAGTTTCTCACGAGCCTGACAACCCGCCTCTTCAATCCACGGGCATGAAAACCTGCCTCTTCAAACCCATAGACCTAACAACCTACCTCTTCAATCCAGAGCTCAAGCCAACCAGTTACAAGTAATGGTGAAAACAACAACAACATTCAATTAAGGCATCAACATAATTTAGGTATGGAATAGGTGATGGCAGAAACAATAACATTCAGGTTTGGTTTAGGAATTTCCCATCACAGGAAGGTACATGTGCACTAATTTTCCCAAGACAGGTATGGGTTACTGCTGGTAATGGGAACAATACAGGTAGCTTCAAGAGTGTGTGGGGGACCCAGGGTGCGTGAATGATGCAGAGGTTGACTGATGGAGAGGATGGTTGTGTGCGTGAATGGCTAAGTGAGTGGGAAATGGACTAATTTTCCCCACCTTTATTTCCATGTGCCCTTGATAACACATAGCTCTCAAGGAGCTCATTTATCTCCACTTGGGATTCATTCTCTTTCCCATAAGAACTTAGGATAAATAATTATCTCCACCATAGTCTTTAGGAATAATAATTTAATATTCCTTTGGCAGTAAGCCCTCAATATTACCCCTTTTCCTAGGCTCTTAGACCATCCCTTTCCCTTCCCAGTGGAGTTCAATTCCCCATACTTTTTTATCATGGTCGGTGTACATGCAATGATGTATTATATTAATGATATGAGTGTTTACATATACAAAAATAGGCTCATTTTCCTTTAGAATCCAAGCTCTCCAACCTAATCATCACATAAGCCTCCTAGCTTAGAATCATCTGGCTCACTAGCCTATAAAACATATTTACAATTCAACTGACACTTAGTCTTGGGGTATTACATTCCCCTCCCCTTATTTATGAATTGTTCTCAGTGCATCATATTTACATATTACCATCAAAAGTTTCAAAAAAACTTCAAAAAGATGTGGGTATTATTCTCGAATAGCATCCTCGTGCTCCCAAGTTGCATCCTCAGGACTGTACCAGGTACATTGGACCTTTACTAACTCTATGGCTCGATTCTAGAGCTACTTGATCTTTCGGTCCAGTATGCACACTAGATGCACTTGAAAAGTTCCTTCTTGCTCCACCTGAATCACATTCCAATCAATAACATAATTAACATCAAGTACACACTTTTTTAGAAATGATACATGGAATACATTATGAATAGAAATCGATGCAGGTAATGGAATCATATATGCTACAGGCCCAATCCTCTCTAGGATTTCAAATGGCCCACAATAACAAGCTAGCAAATTTGAACAATTTCCCAACTTTAGGGAACTTTTGTTGGCCTTCACTTTCAAGAATACATGATCACCCACTTTAAATTCTCCATGGGTTATGCCCTTATCAACATAGTTTTTTATGCCTGTATTGAGAAGCCTTTAAATTCTTCTTTATTTTTGGCATCTTCTCTTCCATTTCTTTAAGTAAATTGGTCCCAACCATTACTCCATCTATTGGGCTGTCCCAACATATAGGTGTGTTGCACTTTTTTCCATAAAGTGCTTCAAATGGGCTCATCTTCAGAGATGCTTGGTACCCATTGTTGTAAGCAAAATCTACCAAGTGTATATGGTCTTCCCATTTTTATGGTTTGTCTCACATACATCCTCAACATATCCTCAATCACTTGATTCACCCTCTCTATTTTTCCATCAGATTCTAGATGATACGTTGTGCTAAAATTCAGATTTTTTCCAAATCCTTTAAATAATTCTCTCCAAAATTTTGATGTAAATTTTGGATCTCTGTCAAACACAATTGTCTTGGGTATACATTGAAATCGAGCAATCTCCTTCATATAAATATAAGCTTTGGTAAGATTGTCCTTGTGAGTGAGCTTCACTGGAATGAAATGGGTAACTTTGGTAAGCGTGTCCACCACTACCATGATAGAATCATGTTGCTTGCTTGTTCTAGGAAGTTTGGTGATGAAGTCCATTGTTAGCACTTTCCATTTCCACTCAAATATGGGTAGCGGATGCAAAAAACCAGCTAGGTGTCTATGCTCATCCTTGACCTTTTGACACTCCAAACATTTGGCAATGTACTCAACAATTTATTTCTTCATGCATGGCCAATAATATTGGCTCTTGACAACTACAATTGTTTTCTGATACCCTGGGTGTCCAGCATAAGGTACATTATTCATTTCCCTCAATATCAAAATTTTCAATTCTTGGGAACTTGGTACATACATTCTGCTTCTGTACATAAGAATTTCATCATTTCCCAACTTGTAGTCCTCAATTTTCTGCTGTAAAATACCTTGATGTAATTTTTCCATTAATTCCATGTATTGCAAATATGATTTTGCAGCCTCCAAGATTTTGTCCTTCAATTATGATTGGTACATTTTGATGGTTGTAGTGTGCAACTGATGCACTCTTATGTTGAGTGCATCAACCACCTTGTTCTCTTTCCCTTTGATATGATTTATATCAAATTCATATTCACTGAGAAATTCCAACCACCTACTTTGCCTGACATTTAGAGTTGATTGTCCGAATAAATATTTCAGACCATGATGATCTGTCCTCAACTCGAACCTTTTTCCCATGAGGTAGTGCCTCCACTTATTCAAGGTATTCACTATGGCTGCCAACTCCAAATCATGAGTGGCATAATTCCTTTCATGCTCTTTCAACTTCCTTGATTCATAACATACAACATACCCATTTTGACTAAAGACTCCTCCAAGTCCTTCTTTACATGCATTTATGCATATCATGAAATATTCATTTGGATCAGCGATCCTTAGAATTGGAGCATTGTTTAATAATTTCTTCAAGTGTTGGAAACTCTTTTCACACTCCAATGACCACTAAAAATTTACTCCCTTCTTTTTCAAGGAAGTGATCAGGTGTGCAATATTTGAGATCCTGCAAGGCCCATGAATAATCTGACTTTTGTCACATTCTTAGGTGCTAACCACCCTCTAATGGACTCAATATTTTCAGGTTTCATTGTTATCCCTTCCTCTAATATGATATGCCCCAAATAATGAATTTGATTCTAATAAAATGAGCACTTGCTCAATTTGGCATACAACTAATGCTCCCTTAATAACTGTAATACCATATTCAAGTGTTGCTCATGCTCTTCTTACCACTTGGAATATATAAGAATGTCGTCCAAAAATACAATGACAAACTTATCTAAGTATTCTCTAAAAATACCATTCATTAAACATATGAAGATAGTTGGTACATTTGATAATCCAAATGGCACCACCGTGAACTCATAATGACCATACCTTGTTCTGAAGGCAGTCTTGATGATGTCTTCATATTTAATTCTTACTTACTGATAACTAGAACTGAGATCAATCTTGGATAATATTTTTGCATTCTTCAACTGATCAAAGAGGTCATCGATCCTTGGCAAAGGATACTTATTCTTTACAGTTACTTTGTTCAACTTCCTAAAGTCCATACAAATTCTCAATGTTTCATACTTCTTCTTCACAAATAAAGATGGGGCATCCAAAGGTGACACACTTGGGCGTATATACCCTTTCTTCAGAATCCCTTCAAGCTACATTTGCAACTCCTTCAGTTCTGGTGTCACTTTGGTTATTGTCAGTACCTTCCAACTCCTTCAGTTTTGGTTATGGTCATAATTTGAAACTCCTTCAATTTTGGTTATTGATCATACCTTCCACTTCAATTAGGTGTGATTGAAACTCAACTTGCTTGTTGTCTAGGGATGCATATATTATGGGTACATTTTGTTAAAGTTTATGCTATTATTAGGTTACTTTCAATTTACTAGATAAAAATAGCATAGACAAGATCATTGAGAGAAACACAATCACAAGAGTACACAAGCATTTACCTGAGAAACCCTCAAGTGGAAGAAAATCTAGCAAAACTTCCTTAATATAGATAGCCAATACAATGCCAAGATAATGAACCAGAAAATAGAGAATATCCAACACTGAGCAACACGCCTCTCTCTCTTCCTTCTTCCAGCAATCGACAACTACAACTTCCTTCAAAACTTGCACACTAGATGATTGAGTTGAGTGTGTGTCTAAATGAGGCATTGGTCTCTCTTATTTATACAATTCTGGCACATGTGGAAGTGTCTCTTCACTAGCAGGGCCGACTTCTTCTTCTGGGTGCTTATAACCACCTTTAATATATTCTGGGGCTGACTTCTTATTTATCCTATTACAATTAGGGTTTGACCAATCCGCAAAAGGGGATTTGGTCAATTACAATGACCGACATGATCAATCCACAAAAGGGGATTGATCTAATCAATAATAAATATAT
>ML779698.1:2794515-2816035 GCA_009831015.1 Picea engelmannii | reverse complement strand
TAATCAATAATAAATATATTTTATTTTTATCCACAAAAGAGGAAAAGAATATTCTTTGCAGTTACGCAATATTTTAACACTCCCTCAAGAAGGATATTCTTTATCTTTTGACAGGTCACCGGATGTCAACATCAACTAGGTAGCGACATCCATTGGATAGCATCATCAATTGGGCAACATCATCAATTGTGAAACATCATCAACTGGATAATAGGAGGCATCAATATCTTCCACTTGGTCATCTGGCATCATGATCACTGACTGACATATCTATAAATCATCAGAAGTTTTGTTCTCTTTATCTTCGTGCATAAGATACTCTTTCTTTCTTTTGTCTTCATGCAGAAGATACTTCTATCTTATCTTCACACAGAGGATTTCCTATGAGTTTTGCCTTTCCTTTTATGTTCTCCCTTATCTTGTAGTCATATATCTCACCCATCCACTAGGGAGGACTACTACCATAGCTTCACTCCTAGTCATCCCACATGAACTAGAGAAGTTAAGATGCTATCCTGGGCAAGACTAGACTCCTTTTCCATGATCTGCGTAGGATCAAAACACAAACCTCAATAGCCAACTAACCATTCCACATGGTCAAGGTTTGTGTTCCAGGTTACTCAATCCTTGGATAGAGGAGAGTATCTGCCCACTTCCCCTTGGAGAAACATCCACATTCCTCTCTTCGAGGGTGGTCACACCCCTCTCTACGAGGGTATTCTAGCATGTCCCTAGAGTATCCAAAACTCAACACTTGGACAGAGGCCAACCTTGGAAAATTTCTCATTCCCCTTCTCTACGAAGGTCTACCTGTGGGATTGCTCATTCCTTCTCTATGAAGGTCTCTTCCTTCTCTACGAAGGTCTAGCTATGGGATCTAAAAATTCTCTTATCCAAAATATTTCAATGGTATAATACCAGGCTACCCATATTCTAGGCACCATCCATCTACTGGATAGATTTCATCTTGATCAAAATATCTAGGCACCATCCATCTGCTTTTCTAACTGCATCAAATCATGATCCTTCATTTTGAACTTGGATACATGGCTCCCTCTTGCACCAAGCTAATAGCTTCTAGTCATCATCCTTGAAGTTTTCTTTTGTAATATCCTGGGTGCCTTCTTGAGTTCGAATATTTATTTCTTTCTATCTTCATACTGGATCAACCTGCTCCCTCTGCATCTATAAGAATGGTACTGGAGCAACCTGTAGTTACCTGCATCTCATCCACTATATCTGAGTATCAATCTTTTTCTTCATATTGAATATTTTTGTTATGCATCTTTAGGAGCCCCCTGCTCCTATATGAATATAGGATATTGTCTGGTCTTCACTGACTGTCACCATATCATACGTCCTTGTCATTTTGTCTAACTTCTGCAATTCACGGTATAAGTTCTTTATTCCAAGACTTGTAAACTTACTTACAATATGTTTTCTTTGTCACTCTCATGAGTGATCATACATGAAATAAATATTTTATCTCTTTCTTCATCCTCTTCTTTGATACTTCCTTCATAAGTTTGCATAGACACTGAAGTAAAATGAGGTTAATTAACATTCTCACAAAAAAATCTAACTTGTAATGATAAAGTATTGAAGTAAACAAGATACTAGAAATAAACATGAATACTTATCTTTCGTTTTTGTGTGGGGAGGCTCCACAGACTCCACCATTTGCTATCTTTCTTCAAATCAACTATCTTCAACTTAAAGTGCATAATCCTTAATTTATGTTAAAGCTTTCTTTGAGGGAGGAGATTCCTCTTCCTCTTCCACATGTGCTTGATGCTTTCTTTTCCCTTTTCCTTGAGGACAGTCATAGGAAAAGTATCCCAACTTTTGATAGTTGTAGCATCTAATCTTTGAAACATCTCTCTTCTTATTTGGAACTCTTACGGAGTTTGATTCTTTATTGTTCCTCCTAAAGGAACTTCTTTTGTTCTTTTGAACTGTAAGAGCTTCCTCTTCGTCAACAATTGATCTCTTATGTTGGTCTGCAAGTCTAGATTCTTCATGTGTGCAATCTGCCCATAACTTATAAAACTTGGGTAACTTGCTTCTTGCACACACGCCTTGTACAAAGGGAATCCAAAATGTTGGAAACCCATTTAGGGTTGTGGTTATAAGTTCTTTGTCACTAATGACATCTCCAATAGCTGCAAGTTGATCTTTGATCTGAGAAACTCTCATAAGGTAGGATGTGACAAATTCTGAGTTGTCCATCTTCATATTACGAAGATGATTTCTTAAGGTAAGATTCTGGCTAATGTCTTTGCTTTCATATAATCTACTGAGTGCTTCATACATTTTCCTTGTTGTCTGTAGTTCGGATATATGAGAAATCAAGTGATCCTTCACTGAATCTGACATGATTCTCTTTTCTTTATTTTCATTCTTCTTATTCCTGGTATTTTTCTCTTCTTCATATGGTTTTGGTACACCCATTGAAACATGTTCTAGGAGATCATTCTCGTCTAGAATCATCTGCAACCTATGCTTCCAAGATCTGAAGTTTCTAGATCCTTCCAACCTGTCTTCTACCCTCATGCTGGTAGCCATTCTTTCTTGCAGTAGAAACCCTGGCCCTTTGGGCTATAGAAATAATAAAAACTGAACTCACCAAAAGATGTGTTGGACTGAGGCGAGTATGTTGGTACAGTCAGATTTCTGAAAATCCAAATTTTACCCCTTCAAACTTGATCTGCGGATTTCTAAACTGGTGCTTCTGGTTTTCTAGTACTTCTGGTACTCTGGTACTTCTGGTACTTCTGGTACTCTGGTTTTCTGGTACTTCTGGTACTCTATGAAAACTAGGTTTTCCCTTTCCAGGAGATCTAGCCATTGAAAATGTGCGCTGAAGATGCCAAAATGTTCCTTGAGGTAAGGCACACCTTTCTAGATGGATTTGGGGCTAAAAACCTTCTTCAATAAAAATCCCTAATTTTCATGTACGACAATAGTGACGTTTTTCTTTTTCCTTTGAAATATGCTCTCTTCATCTTAGCTCTGATTCCATGTTAAATTTTATTCTATTATTAGGTTACTTTCAATTTACTAGATAACAATAGAAAAGACATGATCACTGAGAGAAACACAATCACAAGAGTACACAAGCATTTATCCTGGGAAACCCTCTAGGGGAAGAAAACCCAACAAAGCTTCCTTAATATAGATAGCCAATACAATGCCAGGACAATGAACCAGACAACAGAGAATATCCAACACTGAGAAACACGCCTCTCTCTCTTCCTTCTTCTGGCAACCGAAAATTGCATCTTCCTTCAAAACTTGCGCACTAGATGAGTGAGTTGAGTGTGTGTCTAAATGAGGCAATGACAGGGCCAACTTCTTCTTCTGGGTGCTTATAACCACCTTTAATATATTCTGGGGCCTCTTTAATATATTCTAGGGACAACTTCTGATTTATCCTATTACAATTAGGGTTTGACCAATCCGCAAAAGGGGATTTGGTCAATTACAATGACCGACATGATCAATCCACAAAAGGGGATTGATCTAATCAATAATAAATATATTTTATCTTTATCCACAAAAAGGGATAAGAATATTCTTTGTAGTTACACAATATTTTAACACATTTGTTCCCATTTCCTCCATTGTTTCAGCTTTCTATACATTGTGAACATCTCTCACTTTTTCACTCCTTTGAGGAAAATCTCTCTACATATGATCTCCTTTACAACCCCAACATTGAATGGCTAGCTTCCTTGTCCTTTGTCCTCCCGTCTCAATTGTTTTGGGTTCTCTAGAAGTTGGTTGTCCCTAAGGATTATTTATGAAGAATGGTGGCTTAGTCCCCTTCTTGCTTTGATCCATCTTGAACTTCTTCTTGTCTTCCCAATATTTTTGGAAAGTTGGCCTTGCTTTATGCTGAGTATATAGGCATTTAGCTCGCCTTATGGTCTCCTCTAAAGTTTTGGGATCATCATATTGTATTTTGTCACTGATGAAAGATGGCAGCCCACTCAAATACCTTTGAATATTAATTGTCTCATCCTTGATGAAGGAGACATACTTTAACAATTCCAAAAACCTTCTTTCATATTAATCTATGGTCATACTCCCAAGTTTGAGTTCTAAGAACTCTTTCATTTTATTGTCATAGTATCTCTTAGTCAAGTATTTATTTTCAAAATACTTCTTGAATTCCTTCTAAGTAACATTTTTCTCTTTAATGTGTTGCACCTGCAAAAGATGATCCCACCACATGGATGTCTTTCCCTTGAGTTGATATATGGAAATTCTTCCTTCTACGTGTGAAGAGTAATTATGAAATTGAAAGTATTTTCTCATGCCTAGCAACCATGTCTCTGCATCTTCATGCTTCTTGTGCTCGCCATCAAATGTAGAAGGTTTGATTTTTTTCATTTCTCCTCATAGCTCATCCACCCTAGGCCTATTTTAGCGCTTCCTGATAGGGGATGGACTTGAGTTGCTATGTGCTCTCCTATTGTAATTCCTTGGGGAGTGATGGTGATGTCTACTAGCACTTCTTATTCTACCTTTCTCATCAAGAGACCTATGACTTCTTGATTTTCTTGAGCCATTCTCCTTATCCAATTTATTTTATATTCTATCCAAGATTTGCATTAATTTCATGTTGAACTCCTCCTGCTACTCCTTGGCTTTCATAATCCTTTCATTATAATCTTTATGAATTTGGACATATTTTTTCAAATTCTTAATGGTCTCTACCATATTCATGTTTTCATACTTTTCTTCTCCATGTCCATTTGAGTGTGTTCCTTCAATACCCATATGGACATCCATCCCTTTGATCTCATCTTCCTGGCTGTAAGCCCACTATGTATCCTCCATTCATATGCACTCTATTTTGATCCTAATTTGATCTAGTTGTTGTTAATTCTGCAAAATGTGCTGCAAAAGGAACTTTGTCAGGCTAACAGTTTCAACATTTTCATGAAAATATGAACCATTCTGGTTCAATAATATATCAAAATTATTTATTCTGATTTTCTGAGAAATTGATTGTTCAACTCAATTTTTTGGGTAAACAATTATATTCTATTTTCCAAGATCTTTCCAATGACTACTCCCTTGCTCAATTTTGAGTCTTGAGCAGAAAGTTACAGATATTTGAACAATTCTGCTTCATGGGAGGTAATCCCTGTACAATTCTTCTTCTTTCTCAGAGCCGAATTGGCTCTTGGATCTGTGTTGGATACTCTCCTCAGGTTTATAGTCCTTATTTACTTCTTTAGGTGTAGGTCTGTACAAATCAAAAACCCCACGGGCTCTTTTTCTAATCCCCTTTCTGTCCTTAAAATCAATTTTTGGGCACTAGCCCTTTTCCTTCAGCCCCCAATATCATGTGACCATGAGCTATGACCAAGATATTAACTGAAAGGCACTTATCCAGATATTTGGGACTTTGAGGCTCTAGAAATTCAGGCTTCGTAGGTTTCTCCTTCATCACACCTTATTTCTCCCGAACACTGAACTCGAAAACTCTCGGAGAGGCTCTATGGAGCTTCATGCTTTGGAGTTCTTTACAACTTTGCACCTAAAAACTCTCGAACATCGAATTTCCAAACTGTCGTGGTCTTCTTAACACTACGCACTAGGGTTGTTTCATGTCAAAATATGGAGATGACATGTGGCCCAATCGACGAGTGACATGTGTCGAGTTCCTACTAGAACATAAGGTATGTAAAAGGAATGAATTAGGTTGACACATGGAACACATAAGTAGGTCCATGTCACCCTAAGGGACGTCATCATGCCACATCACACTCTCACCATGGGACTTTGGTACTCCAACCTTTGGAGGATCTTACAACACAACACTTCAATTCCTATGAACACTGAACTGGAAAAGCCTTGAAGGTTTCAAGAATCAATGGTCCACGCTCCTGGCTAAGATCAAAGGTTAATAGGAGCTCTGGGACTCTAGGATTCATAGGATTTCATGACGCAACACAAGATTTTCCCTGAATGTCAAATATTTGAACTTTCAGAGTCTCATCAGCAATCACACACCAGGGGTGTGCTACATGTCAAAAATATAGAGATGACATGTGGCCCAATATATGTGTGACATGTGTCAAGTTATAATTGTCCCAAAAGGTCTGTGAAAATCCTAAAACAAGATGGCAAGTGGCATTCTTAGGGTGGGTCCATGTCACCCTAGGTGAATTCATCATGCCACATCACTCTGGCACTTCGAGACTTCAGACAACTTCTCAGTACCACACAACACATCTCTCAAATGTCAGATTTTTTAACACGTCCACGTCACTCTAGGTGACATCATCATGCCGCATCACTCCGGTGCTCTGGGACTTTAGGACTTTAGGACTTCGAATAATCCCACACCAGATCACATCAAAACACCCAAACGTTGAACTTCCAAAGTCCTGACCAAATCCATGTCACTCTGGCACTCGAGGACTTCGACACTTCAGGCTTTAGAAGATATCGCACCAACACACTTTATAACACCCAAATATCGAACTTTTGAATAGTTGTTCCTTGGAGCTTCAGGACTTCGACGCTTTGAGACTTCGAAACTTCGAGATTTGGAGGATTTCACTGTTGAACACCACCCCACCCCTGAACTGTTGAACATAAAAATTCAGAACACTTACTAATTGTTTGACAAGTATCCCCGAACATTAACGGTCTAGATTCGTTCTGGACATTGGACTTCGAGAAAAACTCCACTTCGTGCAACCACAACCAGATTTCCTTGAATGTCAAACTGTCGAACCACTTGGGGCATCCAACAATCCACTTTCTCCCAAATTATCTACAGTGTAGTTTCACTATAAGAATTCGGAGATTTCGAGGCTTTTGCCTCCCTTTTTCAAAGTCTTAATAATTACCGAAGCAACGAAGTCCAAAGGAATTGAAGGGGTTAACCGCCATGCTCCTTTTTCCAGATCTGACAGTTGTGAAATATTCAAACCTTTCCCAAATAGATCCTATGACCATTAAGGTTTCCCAAACTTCTATATCTCCTGAGCTTTGAAACATAGCTAAGGTGTGCTCTTGATGCACTTTACAATATGACAAACCCTCAAAGAATATTAATCATTAATTTAAATATTTTAATAAGGCCATCCATAACCTAATTGTAGATTTGGATCATTGGAGGGCCTAGCCACAAATTCAATGGTCAAGTTTGTGGTTGGGCCCTCCAATGACCTAAATCTACAATCGAGTTAACATCAATTTCTTAATAATATAAGGTTGCCAAGTTTGTATGCAGAAGTGTTCTTGCCATTGATGGAAAGATCAGCAGTGCAACGTCGATGGCACAAGAAAAATAGTGAAGACACAAAAGAGCAAGATAGAGAAGAGATCAAAGCTCAAAAGATATATCACCTTTCACTTTCCAGAAGTGCATCCGAGGACCAAGAGAAGGACTCGTAGGATGAGTAAAGGTCGAACAACTTTTGACACTTAGAAATTATTCCAAGTCAGAAGGATGCGTAAGCTCAAGAGGAAGAGAAACAATGATCGTTGGATCACCCATCCCGAATTCCTGATGGTCATCAGATAAGAGTCCAGATAGGAGGAGAGTATAGAGAAGGACTACAGATCTCAGTCGTCATATATGAGTGTGAGGATGGATCGTTGTTGGATCTAGAAGAACGTGCATGGTTGTTAAGTGCAAGGTGAAGCGGGCTTACAAAGTCCCGAAAGCAGGGGGACCATCCATCGTCAAAGAGGATATGTGGCAACAGATGAGAAGTCTACAGATATTGTGAAATGTGAAATCCTGGGGATCGTTTGATCCAGAGGACACGTGGTGAGAGATCAACATTTCGCTGACTGGAAAGTCAAAGGAAGGAAGTGCTCTAACCTTCCAACTCGTGAAACGTGAAATCACGATATGATTTGAGTCGTTGGATCGAGGACTAATCTGGGCCATCAGATCTAGGAGGTGAATGTGGTAGACCCTGTCAGCAAGGATAAGTGGCAGACTGCGTTAGCTAGGACACGTGGCACAATTATACAAGGACAAGTGTCAAGATGATTCGACATTTCAAGTCCATGAATATTACGAATCTAAGTGACATGTGGTAGCCACTCAACTCATGACACGTGATCGAGTGACACAAGAGTAACGTCACTTCAAAAGTTTTGCTTCGTGAATTTTACCATGAAAACTCCCCCAAATTATTGAAGGCTGAATTCCTGGAGTGGAGGATAGTCGTAGGATCATCGAGGAATCTCGACCATTGATATGATATGAATCCATTTCAGAGTTTCATGTACCGGGAGTTTTGGAGACAACTCACTACAGAATCTCCGAAATGCGAAGTCGCGAAAATGTTATGGCTCATCGGATCACAAATGGTTCTAGACCATTGATCTATCACAAAAAAGAATGAAGTCTCGAGTCTCGAAGGTAATATTTGGACCGTCGGATCACCTAGGATCATGGACCATTGATCAGTCATGACAAAGGCCCGCAAATTCACAAAATTGTGAAGCACCCTCGTGCTTGGCCCCAGGTCATAGTTAGTGGTCACAACAGTGGGAGACAAGTGAAGGAGATAGCGCATCTAGGCTCCATTTCGGATACCGAGAGTTGAAGGAGTTAAGGAGACTCATCAATATATCCCTTAAACATGAAGTCACAAAGAAACACGAAGTCATGAAGCGCCTATTGGCATAACTGGTGGTCACCGTCGGCGGTCACGTGAGGGTAAAGAGCTAGCATATCTAGGCTCTATTTTGTGATCGGAAGTTGGAAGAGTCAAAGTGACTCGCAACAAACTCACAAAACGTGAAAGTGCAAAGCGCCCTTTTGAATAAATGTTTGGTCATCGTCGATGGTCATGTGAAAGGAAGGGGCTTAGCCAGAAGAGCTAGCACCAACTATGTAGATTTATCAGAAAGGGAAAAGGTACCAAACACATGAATGCGCAAAGGTTCTCTCAGTAACTGCCATAATGAAGTGATTTCATCTGCTAGAGAATTCAAGGAGTTTTAGGGTGACTTCCATAGGAGAAAAAGAGTCTCGAGGTAACGACCACTGATAATAAACTCACAGGCAACAGAACTGCCAGAGAAGATGAATATTTTCCATGATGATCATGAGATGTCTCGATGTGAGAAAGGCATGTAGATTAGTGAAGGGATGCTACACTATGGTGGAGCTATGCAGGTGTGAGGTAGACCTGTAGTAAAGAACCTATTGGGGAAAAACAGTGTCACTAAAAATAACATTCAGAGGCATTTCACATGAGAGGGAAGAAGGTGCATAGAGAATACAAAAATGCATAACTGAGAGGAGATGGCTGATGCAATTGTGTGTGATGCATGCATTTAGAAGCATGTTGTGTAGGAGGTGAAGAGCAGAAGAAGCGAGGAACAAAGATGCATATCTGAGAGAAGAAGAGAAAGTTGAGGTGCACATGCACAGACAGAGCAGAATATCAAAAAGCTTAAAAGATGCGAGCAGAGAGACACTGATGCAGGTAGAGCAGAGCAGTGTAGAAGAATAGTGATGAGACTGGTAAGCCATTGATGAACATGGTATCACTGTACTAAGTTTCAGTAGAAAATATTTATAATCAGGGTTGTAGGGAGGTTGTAGGGAGGACTGTTGTCCTCAAAGTTTCAAATGGGTGCTTGAACATAGGGAGTTGTAGCTTGCATATGGATTCAGCCAGAAAAACTAGGGTGGCACGATGGTGCAAGGGAGAACTATTGTTCTCTGTTATACAGTTGGTGCCTGTGTGACTGGAAGTTGGTGCTTCAATCCAATTGGTTCTGGAACACTCAGGGAGTTGGTTCTTCCTTCTAAGTGGGTTCTAGAGAAACCAGAGAGTTGGTGCTCTCAACAAGCTGTAGCTTGCAAGACAGAGGTGGTAGCCTAACAATGAGTTCGAGCTCATAAGTATGATAATGTACAAAATGTAAATATTACTTATCATATCAAGAAGAAGAGTTTTTTACCCTTTATGGGTTTCCTCAGGAAATATTTGTCTCTATATATTTCATGTATGTGATTGATGTTTAACATTATATTGCTTATTTCCCAGCATCGTGGTGATTGTCATTTTGTGTTCAGTAAAGAGTTTAAAATGTGAAAAATTGTTTAAGCACAGTAACAACTAATTTACCCCCCCCCCCTCCTCTCAATTGTCCAACAATTGGTATCAAAGTCGGTTCCTTTTATCTAAAGGTAGATCAGTAAGCTTAAACATGTCAAGCCATGAAGGAACTTCAACCAATAAGGCCCCCCTATTCAATGGAACAAACTTTTCCTTCTAGAAAGTTAGGATGAGAACTTACATAATGGCTTTAGGTGCAGATGCCTAGGATGTGGTAGAGACTAGTAATGTAAAGCCAATTGTACTAGATAATAAGGATGACAAGCTAGAGTTCAGATTCAATGCTAAGGCTATGAATTTTATTCTGAGTGGGCTTGCAGAAGAATAATTTGTAAAATTTATGCACTTAGAAATTGCCAAAGAAATGTGGGACAAACTCATTAGCAATTATGAAGGTAATGAGAAGGTAAAGGACGTCAAGCTTCAAACCTACATAGTACAGTTTGAATAACTAAAGATGAAAGAGGATGAAACTGTTGGGAAGTACTTTCTGAGAGTTGAAGAACTAGTAAATGCAATGAAATCACTTGGTGAAAAAATTGAGGAACCCTCTTTAGTTCAGAAAATTTTGAGATCTCTACCAGACAGTTTCAACCCGAAGGTCTCTTCTATAGAAGAACTTAATGATATAAAATATTTATCTTTTGATCAACTTATAGAACATTGACTGCATATGAAATGAGGATAGGTAAAGATAAACCCACCTCTATAGAATCATCATTTAAAGCAGATAAGGATGAGGATTCTGAGCTTGATGAAATTGAAGAAAAGTTTGTGAGAAGACTAAAGAAAGGATCAGGCAAGTTGCCCTTCAAGTGTTTTAACTGTGGAAAGATAGGTCACTTTGGATCTAAGTGTCCACACAAGAAGCAGGATTAGAATTCTGAAGGTGAAAAGAAGTACAAATCCAAAAGATTTGATAAAAAGAAAATTTTATGCGTAAACAATGATGACTCTTTAGAAGACACAAACTGTGACTCTTCCTGTGAAGATAAGGTAATTGAATTCATGCTTATGTCCAAATAGGATTATGATAATAAAATCATAGGAAGTGATGGTAAAGATGAAGAAGATGTGGTTGATATGGATGGTGAACTAATCAGTGCCTTAGAAGAAATTGACAGACTCGAACTCGAGAAAAGAAAACAAAAACAATTGTTGATGCAGTATGAAAATAATGATGAAGACTTTTCCCTACTAAAGATGGAGTTAGAAGAGGCAAAGAAAATAGAGGACATTCTGAAAAAACAGTTATTAGAGAAGAAGGAAAGATATGAAACATTGGAGGAAGAGGTAGTAAAGACCAGAAAATAGATGGAGAAGTTCAAAGCATTATATCTCCAAAATCTTCCAAGCATTAAAGCCTCGGAAGGATTAACCACCATTCTGAATCAACAAAGGAATCCAAATTTGAAAACTGGTTTGGGTTATGAAGAAGGATCAAGTTGTAGTCAGCCAAGCAACAAAGATTCCATAAAGTTTTTCAAATCTACATTCACTGACAACAACAAATATGGAGAAACAGAGGAAAATAATTATCTGCCAAGGAAGAGTGAAATAAAAAGTACCAAAACTGAAACTATAGAACAAAGAAATCATCAGCGTGGAAGAAATTGACCTGCTCAAAGAAGACAACCATTTTCCAGGTACAAAGGATTTTTCTATGGATATTGTTTTTTCTGTTCTAACTTTGGTCACAAAGATGTAAACTGTTCTTTAATGTTTAGATATGAGCAATCAAAACACTCAAGGAATAGATATTTTTTTCAACAAAGAATGATACAGCCAAGTAACAAACAAACACAGACTGTGAATCATGTGATGGCTGGAAAAAGGACATAGGTTAAGCATAACAACCGTTATGATCCTTTATTCAATGAACCAGAATGTTACACCTACCATAATTTTGGACATAAAGCTGCAAAATGTCGCCTAAGGAACAACGAGCCATATTTGAATCCTTCTGCTGAAAATGTCAAGGTTTGAAAGAAGAAAGAAAGTGACAATGTGGACTAGTGTTGTCAGCTCAAAGACAAAAGAACCCATGGTATATTGATAGTGGATTCTCCAAACATATGACGAGAGACAAAGGTAAGTTTCTATCTCTGAGTGAAAGAAAATCAGGAAACGTAACCTTTGGAAATGATGCTCAAGGTAAAATCAAGGGTAAAGGGATGGTAAGTTTAATAATGGAAAAGGAAAAGCTCAGGATGTTTTGCTTGTTGATGGGATGAAACATAATTTTCTTAGTTTAATTCAAATGTGTGATAGAGGATGTGAAGTGGTTTTCATTTCCAGGGATTGCAAGATAAAGTCTGTAAAATCAGGACAAGTTGTGGCTAAAGGCATAAGGACAGATAACAATGTATATGTGCTGAAAGAATATAGAGAAGAGTGTCATCTAAGAAAGCATGATGAAATTTGGTGTTGGTTACTTCTTCCCTTCAGGGGTTTTCTGAGTTATTGACCCAGGGTTCATGTCACTCAAGGTTCCAACAAAGCCTCTAAAACTATCGCCCCTCCTGGTAAACCAAAAGGCAACACAACACCAGAAAGCGTTGTGCAATCTCACCCGAGATAACTTTAAATGGGTGGTTGTAAGACTCAGGTGCTTACAGCCTAGGATAGAGCATGGGATAGGGTTCCCTCGGATAGGGTCAAATACCATGAGCTGTAAGGGAGAGTACTTATTCCTTGGATTCGCATACGAACATCCCACGGGTTAATTACAGTTAACTATAAGTAGATTCATAACCAAGTATTAACTCATCAATCAAGTTTAACCATCAATTGTTGAAAGAAAGAAGAATCGTGCATACATTTAACACATTACATGAGAGTTACCGTGGTTCACCACCTCCTTGGCTATGTCCACAAAGATTTGGCTCTTGGCTCTTGTATTATTATAGTTATGCATTTTCGGCACCTCGCGCTTACAATTCTCCACAAAACTGGGTAAGATCTATGCGAGGCAAACTAGATCACACCAGGCTCCATGGCCTACTGTCTAATCCTCAGATCCACCCCTCCATGGGTCTCCTTTGCTCAAAATCTTACAAGTCAGTTTGTACTACTTCAAAACATTACAGAAAATCGTTCACAACTACTAACGAACTCTTCTATATGATACTTTTGTATCTATATTTATACATTTTGGGCTCTTTGGCCTCTTTCGGAATATTAAAAAAACCCTAACCCTTCTTATGTTAGGTATTTCTCTCATACACGTGTTGCTCCTCCTCCAACTATCGCTTTCGTTTGTGCATGCTTACTTTCATGCGCACATGTTTCTCTTCTTCCAGTTGTTACTTCAGTTTTCTGCACGCTTTCTTTCCCATGATCATTCTTCTTTCCTCTTTGGCCTGGTGCCAACATGCCCCCAACACTAACATGTGACTCATCCTGATTCACCTAGTTTCTTTTTGCTTCCTCAATATCCTTGGTGATTGTCTAGAACTCTTCCTACAACTTTGCTACTTTTGTCAGTGCCTGCGTGGTTCTCTCCTTGATGGTGTTGACTGTCTGAGCTACCAATTCCTCACTCATCAATCCTATGCATTATAGCTGAGTCTATGATGTCTGGTTTCTGGCTTCTTATATCTGCACAAGTACTTCTGCTACTCGTTCCTGCAATGGTTCTATTTGAGCCTGATGCTCATGTTTTTGTGTTTGCACAGTGATAAGTTCTGCCTGTATATTCTTCAGCTCTTGCATTCCCTTGACTCATTCGGGGATTGGTATGGTCTTCTGTCATTTCTTGGGTTCTTAGATTGTTGCATTGATCCTCTCCTCCTCCTTGTCCCAGTGTTGGAATTTTGGATCCTCTTCCAGCCTTGTCCAAAGTTGCGTTGCCTTATCCAGCAAGTTGGCTTCTGTGCTGACTTGTTTTTCCAACTTTTGCAGTTGCATTGTTGCTTCCTGCTTCCTTTGCTCCTTCACTAGTGGTGGAGTTGTCGGTCTAATCTATTCGCGGAGAGTCTTGATCTCCTTTTGATACTGATCAATTTCCTGTGCAATCTGGTTGATCTTCTCTATGGGTAGGATTTATTTTCCTTGCATAGTAGTTGGAAGTTTCCCAAAAACTTCTTCCACTCTGCGTTCCATCTTGTTTCTATATTATTTCTCCTCCTTGGTTTCCGATTGAGCCTGTGCAAAAAAGGTTTCCACCACTTCCCGCTTCTTTGTTTCTTGTTGTAGCTCGACTAAGTTTTTATGTGCTTGAGCCTACATCTCGTGGTAGACACTCACTTGTAGTTTGTTTAATTCCTTTGATGGCATCCATGTCACGACCAATTGGATATGATCCAAATCCTTCAGTGGTGTCTGTCCCACAATTTCATCCATTCACAACATGCTAGGATTTATGTAGAACGTGGAATGTGCATGTTCTATTGAAATAACTGGGTCGTGTTCTTCTACCTCCACCCTTTATGTGGCATGTGTGTTCGATGGCTTTGTGCCTCTATTGGTACTCATGATCTGGGCTTCCCCAAATTTCTTAAGGAGATGTCCCATTTCTATCAGTTCCTTCTACAATTCATCCCGGTGGTGCGTGACATGATCGAAATATCTATGAGGCAGTCTTGGACCATCCTAGTAATCATCTCCCTATCATCCTCCATAATTGTGTAATTCAGTGGTGGTCATTGTGCCTTCATTTTCTTGTGCACCCCTGTGTGCTATGTCAATGGTCTCTTAGCCCCCCCTAGTTCCTGTGTGATGGGGTTCGATATGGTTTCCTATTCTCCCTCAATCAATTTCTTTTGTCCATTGGTCAGCTGGGTGGTTTTTGTTCCTCCCTTCTGGGTCCCTAGCTGTTGTGAGCCATTGTCTGCCTGAGTTGACTTGGGTTGGCCCATTCTTCTTCTCTTGGGTATTGGAATTTGTGGAGGCTGTGTCTCCACCTGCACAACCCCTCCTTCTGTTGTTTGTGTCAGTTCTCCTCTAGGTATAGTTGGGATTCTCCATTCATCAGGCCATTCGCTGATGATCATGTCGATATCACCCTCGGTGACACAATAACGCATATGTAGCCACTATTTATCCAAGTCTTTCCTTGGTTGTATCCATATGGCTTGTCATCTAGCCCAGAAATTAGCGATGTCCCCATATTGTGCGACAACCTCTAGTGTTATTCTCCATGCTCGGTTGATGGCTTCCTGTATCTCCCATAGGTATGCTTAGAATACAATTGTGTTCTTCTTCTACTTGTCTAGTGGCCCAGATCTCAGGACATGATATCTTGCTCCCCCTGGCTGTGGTGTGGTAGAAAAGATGACATATTATGGTTCTCACCATCCCATGAAAGCTATGAGAGTGATCAGCCATGCGTAATGAAATTTTGTACCTGCATCTTACACGTCTTTACAGTCTATTTGGAACAAGTTTGATAGGTATGGCGCCCAAATCATGAAGGTTCCTTATGCGCACTGAGATGCCACAACAATGACTCTTGTCGATACTTCATCATTGCGGAATTTTCATAGCAATTTGTAGGCTAAAATATTTGTGCCCAATTGTGTTGTGGCATTATTGATCCATTTAATTATAATGCCTCTTGTTCCCCTGTCAGTGTCGTATTTCTTTTTCATCTCTTTAACCAATGATTTTTCCTTGGACTTATCGTCCAAGATCAATGCAGGATCCATACCCCCAGTGGGTAAGCCTATTACCTGTGTGATAAGTTCAACCGTTATGTGGACGGGTTTGTCCAGCCATATATCCCCTCCATGCATAACTACTAATAGTTTTTTTATGCATGCCATTGCATATTGGCCTCTACCAAAGTGTGGTATCTTCAAAAACCCTAGAATTCATGTTTTGTCCAATCCAGTGGCCCACTGGTGTGTCTTAGTGATGGATTCTCCAAGTTGGTTCACAACTATTTTCTGCATAAAAACCTACAATACAAGCTCTGGATATTTAGTGTCATCTGCTACGTCATGGTCAGAAAACTTGAGCTTCCCAATGTGACCTAATAGTCATGGGTCCACCTGTACTCCCTTTGGTATGCGAGGTAGCACAATCTCTGCGGCTGGTTTCTTTCGAGGCGATCTTGGTATCTGAATTCGGTCCTCCTGCCATCGTGGTTGGTTCGAGGTTCCAACAGCTTTTGGTTTCTCCTTCACCATCCATTCTGCCCAAGCCGTGGTCATTTCCCCCGTCGACTCGGCTAAAAAAGAATCTAGGATGGGTCCTTGTGGGGCGTCTGGTTGCACTGTTGCATCCAGGTTTTGTGCACTTATGGTGGCTCCTACGACTGCTTCGGCATTCTTTTGTGGTATTTCCTAGTGGGTTTTTTCTTCCTTGTGTTGGGGCTCATGCACTGCTACTATTGTATCATGTTCCATGGCATTTATTTGTGGTTTCGGGGCCTCCTCAAGTATGGGTGTAGACTCTACTGGAATTTCCTCTGGCAATGGGATTTCATCAATATCGATGATTTCTAGGGGGTTTTGTTCTCTTTCTTCCAGTGGTCCTTGTGATTGTTCTCTTTCTTCCAGTGGTCCTTGTGACCTTGTCTAAGCCCTGGTTGATCTGGCTATATGGCCTAGTTCTGTGAGATTTGGTGGTGCCATAATGGTGTCTTTCGAACATTTTTGGGGTTTTAATGGATTTGGTAAGCTCTGTGGTTTCACTCTGTTCATTCTGGATGCTATTGTTCTTTTCATGTTCTTCGTCCGTGAATAGACTAATTTTTTTTGTGCTCGTGTGTTGTATGGGTTCGCCATGAAGCTTGTCGAGGAAATTTTCCTCCCTCGTGTGATTAATGGACCATAACTGTAGGTTCAATGCGTCAGTGGTGGTTTAATACTTTCCATTATGCCTTCTCTGTCATCTCCAGTTGACATGTTTAATGTGGCATCCCCTCCATCCTTTCCTTGATTTAAATCTACTTTTTGTTGTCCTATCAACCTGATTTTTCTGGTCTTTCCCGCATGTTTCCTTTTTCGATATGGTCATTATCTTTTCCCTTGTCGGCTTCGTGTTTTATATGCGACTTGTCCATGATGACCATTTTTTTTTAAACTGCACGGTGGGTGGTCGATTGTCCTTATACAGCTTCAATCGGCTCCCATTCACCATTCCTCTGAGGTCTATTCCCACTAGATCTATTAATTGTACAACTCCTCCGTCCTTTATAGTTTTTACCTTGTATGGTCCTATCCAATGCATTCTTATCTTTCCTGGGTGTTGTAAAGATTTACTATCGTAGAGTAATACTAGATCTCCTTCCTTGAACGTCTTTCTCTTGATGTAGTGTTCATGCCAAGCTTTGTCTCTTGCTTTATTTACTTGTTGATGGAATCCTGCCAAGATTTGGTCTTCCTCCGTTGACAGTAATTGATTCAGTCTTTCCTATATTGCACCTCATTCTGTCATTTGTGTAATGGCTTCTATACGTAGGCTAGGTATTAAAAATTCTAAGGGCATTACTATTTCTTGACCATAGACTAGTTTGAATGGTGTGTGGCCAGCCAAATTTTTACATGTGGTTCTATATTCCCATAGTATTGTTGGTACCTTGAGATCCCAATCATCCCTATTGACGTTGCATATCTTTGTCAATGCGTTTTCTAGGATTTTGTTGAAGGATTCTACCATGCCATTTGCCTGTGGATGATACGGTGTGATTTTCTAGTGATGAACTTCAAACTCTTCCAACATTTCTTAGATGGTGTTATTTATGAAGTGCGTTCCTTGGTCTCTCATCAAAATTCTTGGGCACCCAAATCTAGTAATTACCTGTTCAAAAAGAAAGTGTTCAGCTGTCTCTGCACTACAATATTTTACTAGTGTGGCTTCCACCCATCTTGTTAGGTATTCCATCATGGTGATAATGTATCTCGCCCCCGTTCTTTTTGTTGGTGGGTTAATAGCTCCCACAAAGTCTATCACCCATTTGTCGAATGCCTGAAGTGTCACTTGTGGTCGTAGTGGCATCTCATCCCTTCTATTGGGTTTGCCTACCCTTTGACAGACGTCACATTGCTAACAGTATTCTTTCGAGTCTCTATGGATCATTGTCCACCATAGTCATGCGCATAGCACCTTATGCGCAGTAGATTTTCCTGCATAATGTCCTCGTGCTATTCCCTCGTGGGATTTTGCTAAAATTCTTGGTCGTTCGTGGGCTAGTATGTATCTTCATAAGATGTTATCTGCACCCATCTTGTATAGATTTCCTATGATCAATTGATAGTCATCTGCGCAGACTACCAGGTTCTTCTTCTGCGCAGTGGTATATTCTTGTGATGCAGTACCTGTTCTTAAGTATTGGATGATCTATGTGAAGTGATCGTCAACAATCTGTATTGAGAATAGATGTGCATCTGGAAAGTTGTCTTGTAAATTCATTGGTTCCTCTCTGTTTGTGACCCTCGATAGGTGGTCAGGCCCTGCATTCATTTTTCTTGGTTTAACTATTACCTCAAAGTAAAATTCTTGAAATATTACCCCAACACTGGCTTGTTGACTAGGTATTTCAGGGCTGAGTGATCTGTAAACATCTTAAAGTTTTTTCCCAATAGGTAATGTCTTTAATTTTGTAGTGCATAAACCATATCTAGGCCCTCTCTTTCTGTCATGTTATAATTCTGTTCTAAATATGATAATTTTCTACTTGCAAATGATATCGGGTGGTCCAAGTCTCCTGCTCCTAGTTGCGCCAAGATAGCTCCGAGTGCGATCGTTGATGCATCTACATGTACATCGAATGCATTCTCCCAATCTGGAAATATGAATATTGGTGCAGTGACCATATTCTCCTTTAGGGTATCCAAACCGTGTTGGAATTCATCGTTCCATTGATACTTTGTATCCTTCCTTAACAATTTTTCCATTGGTGTTGTAATCTGCGCGTAGCCTTTGATGAATTTCCTATAATATCACGTATGTCCTAATGTTGCTATGAGTTGGAAAACTATTTTTGGTGCTGGTAGATTAACAATGACTGCGATTTTGGTCAGATCCACTAGCAAACCCTATTTTCATACTACATGTCCCAATAGTATCCCAAACGGTGTCCCAAATATGCATTTCTTGATATTTAGTGATATCTGGAACTGTCTGCATCATTCTAGAATCAATCGTAACACTGCCACATGATTTTTTAACAAGTTGTAGACCATCCAATCATCCAAATATACTTCGAGGAATTGATGGATGAAATCCTTAAATGCTGCGATGACTACTCTAGAAAATATTGCGGGTGCATTCTTCAGTTCAAACAACATGAATGTATACTGATAAGATCCCCATTCTGTCGTGAACGTGGTCTTGTGTCTATCCTCCTATGCTATCTTAATTTGATGATATTCTAAGAATCCATCGGTAAATGAGTAGGCTTCGTGGCCTCCTACGTTCTCGAGTACTGCGTCTGTGAATGGTGTTGGGAATGGGTCATGTAGGAATGCATCGTTCAACTTCCTCAAGTCGACGCATATTCTGATCCCTCTTCCATGTTTCTTGTCCTATACTACCATCAGACTTATCCATTATGACTCTTCAACTGGTTCGATGATTCCGAGATTTGAGCATCCTGTCGATCTCGTCTTTAACTTTCTGTTTATATATGGGATTCAATATATATGGTCATTGTTTAATGGGTCTTGCATCGGGTATGAGTGGTATATTCATATCTCCTAATTCTCATGCTATGCATTTCATATCTGTAAAGGTTATGGGAAAGAGGTCATTGTATTCGCGCAACAATTATGTGATGCTTTCTAGTGTCTGTTTGTCCCAGTAGTCTCCAATGTTGACCATCGTGGGCCGCTCGGTAGTCC
This sequence comes from Picea engelmannii, assembly GCA_009831015.1. NCBI lineage: Eukaryota > Viridiplantae > Streptophyta > Pinopsida > Pinales > Pinaceae > Picea > Picea engelmannii. The sequence continues at coordinate 2,796,129 of ML779698.1, read as the reverse complement.
CTATGTTAACCTTCTTTACCTTGATTGGAGAATAGATGACCTCTAACTCTAAGGGTGGTCCTTCCACATCTCTCTCGCCTTTGACTTCTTCGATTTGAATATCGCATGGATCGTCTTCATCCAAAGATTCCTCTTGTACATGGTAGCATGACAGTAGATCCTTGACTATTTTCTTATTTCATTTTTTGTACCTCTGTGGTAGTTTCTACTTCTGGTTCTTCGATGAATATGACGTTTCTGATCCGTTTCAGGGCCGCGTCTATGTTGGGGTTCTCATGGTCGAATGAGAAAGTGATTGTAAAGTTCTTTTGGATTGTTACCCATGTTTTGGTTCCTTTATGCATTTCCTGGTCCATATACCAATTCGTTGGTATGCCCTCTGTTAGCACTCTAAAATTTGCCCAAGGTTGTGGAGGCAATCACAAAGGAAACATCAAAACCACTTTGAGTCTTGGATCTAGCCCTCCAATAATCAGAGAGGGATCTCTCTGTCTGATATAACTTTGTTTGAAGAGAATATTAGTCTAGCTATGGAGAATATGATATGTTTCTGAGTTTTCTGTAGATTGGATGAAAAAGGTTTCATGCTTCCATTGGGCTATGGGGTCTGTTCATAAATATAGAGATCAAATAATAGTTTATAAGAAGTCTTTTCACAGGGAGAGATAATGAAACTATTGGATTCTTTGGGAATAAGCAATGGATTAGGAGAAAAGGTGAGATTATCAATCACAGTAAAGAAGCATTTAAGAATTTCTTCACCACAACATCAGAAGACAAACATTTAGATTTTTTAGAAGTCAGAAAACAGGGTATGCACAGATAAATCCTGTAACTTTAACTCCTTTTAAAATATTAGATAGATAACACAATGATAACAAAGGCATATACACATTCAACAATGAGGGGAAAACTTCACCAATAGCTAACATACAGGAATCCTGTGAAACGTTTCTTTATATTTCTGTAAAATCTCTTGATAGAAGTTATAGTGCTCCTAGCCTGCCTAGGCATGAGATCAACCACCTTTTACATTAAAATCCTATAAATAAATAGGGGAGATCCCCCAACAAGTTGTGTGATTCAGATTTAACCTCCTTGGCCAAAAATAGCTACAAATCCCCCAAAATCTGGAACTGTCCGCCATGAAAGACGAGCCTAATTTCTGCAAATAATGGGTCTGAACAGACATTTTTTTCTCTTCAACACTGACACTTGAGAAAAAAAAGAAGGATTTTATTGTATATGGGAATGTGCTGGACAAATACCTCCTTCGGTTTCACTAAATTTGCCTCCAACTGGCTGTAACAACTCCTGCAAAATCAGGACTGTAACGGAAAAATGAAAAACTGGAACAAAGGGCCTTGAAGATGGATTTGATTCTCCCTTCTTGTGGCACCTGTGAAAAAAATGAGAGTGGTTTTTTTTCTTCAGCCCGTTCTGAGAAAACCTCTCCCGGATTTTGAAAATCCATCTTCATTTTCCCAGAATCGCCTCCGGAAAAAGACATGTTGAACAGGCAAAAAATGGTGAAAATGGGAAAAGCGGTTTTTTTTTTGGGGAAGGCGGTATTCTAGACCCCCCCTGAGGTGGTAAGTGATTTTAGTTGGGGGG
>ML779698.1:2744769-2778526 GCA_009831015.1 Picea engelmannii | reverse complement strand
TTTTCTTTCAGTTAATATAATACATGAATATGTCCCTTTCCCATAATGGTGATATCATCTTATTACATGATTCCTTGATCACATGTATAGTCTAGAGTTTTGAATATATTAATCTCTTTGTTATGATTGGTTTGCGTTGTTGTGATTGGACGACGCAAGAGCATCGTAGCAGAGCGGGGATCAACAGAGATAAGGAGAGCTTTCATAAAGTAAGTACATCATCCTTTTTCTCTTGTCCATTCAATACTTTAGAACTAGGGAAAGAGTAGTATTCTGTCACAGTTTGTTCCAGATCCAGGTGGATCTGAGGAGATTGGTCTGTGTCCGCACTCACGAATTTATCCTTGAACAACAACTGAAGGAGTTTATTGTATATGGGCATGTGATGGACTAAAACCTCTTTCGTTTTCACTAAATTCGCCTCCAGCTGGCCGTAACAGCTCTCGCAAAATCAGGACTATAACAGAAAAATGAAAAACTGGAAAAAAGGGTCTCGAAGATGGCTTCGATTCTCCCTGCTCGTGGCACCTGTGAAAAAAATGAGAGAGGTTTTTGTTCTTCATCCTATGATGAGAAACAATCTCTCTCATATTTTTAAAATCCATCTTCATTTTCCCAGAATCGCCTCCAAAAAAAGACATGATGAACAGGCAAAAAATGGTGAAAATGGGAAAAGCGGTTTTTTTTTTTCGGGAACGTGGTATTCCAGAACCCCCCTGAGGTGGTAAGTGGTATTAGGGAGGGTGGTCCGCTAGCTTGTGGGGATGACACCTGTCAAATGAATGGTTTCATAAAACAACCATTTCAGACCGCCCCCTCTCGTTAAACTTCGGATGGAGAGGGGGGTCCGGAAAATTTTACGTCCATTGATTAATTTGTTTGGGATGTGATGAATGTACAGGGTGGTTAGGACTTAGGATAGGTTTAGTTTTTATATATTTTGATTTATGTTATTTTTTTTAAATTTGTTTTTATTATATTTTATGTTTTTTTATTTGGTTTACGTTTATGTTTTTTATTTAAATGTTTTATATTGTTTTGTGTTTTTATAATTTGTATTTGTTTTATTTAATGTTTGTTTTGTTTATTAGTTTTATTTTTATATGTTTTATTTTGTTTATTAATTTGTTTTATTTAATCTAAAAAACTAACCTAGTTACTAAACTAATTACTAATTTAATTAATTAACAATTGATTAATTACTAACACGCTAGCTCAATTATTAATTAATTAATTTATCATTAACAGGTCTAATCATAACTATTAACCTAATGTTTTTATCCCGAGTTTGTTTATTCATGGAGGGGTAAGATTGGCAAAGGGGTGAAGGAATGAAGGGTGAGGGGTTGACAGGTGCAGTGTGGATGAAGGATGTAGCATGTAGCGGAGGAGGCCTGATGCAATGGATGGATGACATGTTGGGATAGGGCCCACCGAAACAATCGCCTCATTCTGAACCCCACCCCCACCATTAAAGGCAGAACGGATGAGGGGGTCCGGAATTGCCTATAGACTGACCATATGCACGCTTCCATGACAACCATAGATATGTGCACACTTTTTAATCACCATTCCAGACCCTCCCCNAAAAACAGAATAGTTGAGGGGGTCCAGAATCCACTGTTAGCCATTGATCTACACGCTGCTAGATCGACCGTTGATCTAAGCGCATTCTTTATTCTCCTAGTGCAAATGCAGTATATGAGGCAAAACTTAGTCTTAATGACCTTTTTGAGGGCTTGGTGCACTGCTTCCCTTGCTTTTGTCTCCATGGGGTTAGGAAAAACCACCCAACGTCAACAACCATGAATGTTCTTTTCTTTTCCTTTCCTTGAAAATAATTTGCAGAGATGAAATATTATTTGCAAGCCAAAATACATCCATAGTGAAAATTTTCCAGTCAATAGATGATCCTATGAATTATAAGGTTATAACACCCTCTAAAGTATGAATGAAATGGTGAGACCATTCCTCCGGTGGTGTCATTTTCCACAGCGTTTGACACGCTTCCAAGTGTTCTACTGGTGTGCCTAGTCCGTCATATTTATGTTGTTTGTTACAGGTATGTTCTAATCTGAACCTTATGCACAGTAATCGCTTACATTGGTACCAATGTGTGATAGTTTCTTTGTGTGCACCCCACCATCTAGTGGGTGTAGCCTTAAATGCTAAATCTAGTGCTAGCAATATCTAGTTTTCTAGTACCTCGTCTTCATATTGTGTCAAGAAAGTTTCCAAATCATTTATTCCATGAAAGATGGGTGGTTCTCTGATATATGTGCCAATCCATCTTATTGCACGGTCTATTATGTCACACCTTCTCATGGATACTTTGTGTAGTCTTTGCTGCCAGTTTTCTAACCCAGTGTCTGAGTCTGTTGTGCACGAAGTAATGCTTCACCAACTGAGTACTTCGTCTGCAGTTGGGTTTATGTAATCCACATCGCGTGTAGTTTTTTTGTACATATAGTCGATCTCTTCTAAATCTAGGCAAGTGGATTCTACGAACCTCTCTCCTTCTGATGGGTCGAGTGGGGCTATGAACCTATAGGCCCCTGACTCAAATGTCATTTTTTTGGTTTCTAAGTTAATTATGGCCTAGTTTTTGAACTCCCAATCCATACCAAGTAGCGTCGGGTAGGGTGTTGTGACATCTACTATTTCAATAATTTCAAAGTCTACCTTAGTGCTCACCCCATCCAGGTCTACCATCACTCCTTTTAGTACTCTACCTATTGGTAGCACTCTATGTTGATTTTCTAATTTTAATTGAACAGTTGAATATCCCAGTGTAGGATCTCCCATGCATTGCCATGTGGCTTTTGGTAGTACATTTACTTCATATCCTAGATCTAGTATAATATCTCCCATATTGAAATCCACAATGTTAGCATTTAATCTAAATTCCCTTATTTTTCTTCTTCTTGTGTGTAGGTGGTTGACAGTTTTCAATTCTGCTTCTGTTTCATCTCGCCACTACATTTTTCTAGGATGTTTTGTAATTTATTGACAGATGAAGGATCATTCAACATTTGGATGCATGATTGAAAAAATTCTTTGATCATACTTACTTGTTCCTCGAGTTTTATTCAGTTGGCATGGTCCATTGATGGTGGAATTTCATATTCCAGAGCTTCTATGCTCTGCTATGTGGTCACCGCAATGTTATCCTTCTGGAATTCTTATCAAGCTTCTGTAAAAATATCCTTCTCCTTATTCAGGTCGAACTACTTATTGGGGTTGGTGTTCTTCTTTATCCATTGGTTTTGCGCTGGTTCCTATCGAAATGCACCATTCCCTTATTTCGTTCCTCCTCAAGTGACTATATTGATGTTCTAACTATCATCCCTTGCTTTGGCTGAAATCCACTGAACGTTCTGGTTATTTTGGTTCCTTTTTTCCTGGAGTTTTCCATGTAATGTCGGATAGTCCTCCATATCGTGGTCTGATGCGTGACAATACATACAAGTTGTTGGTGGTCATGCACACTCCCTTGCATAATGTCCTGGTTGATGGAAATTGTGAAATGTGACAGGTCCTCTGCCGTGTCCAAAACCTCCTCTAGCTCATCCTGATCCTCTTTAAGTTGTGCGGTCACCTCGCGGTGGGTTGTACTGTGGTCCCTAGTTATGCTACGCGGAATTGTACTGGGGTTGTGCAGGGTTGTACTACTGCTGTGCGTTATTGTAAGGTTGTGGCATGATATTATACTGTTGTTGTGCTGTGTTGTATGGTGATGGGGCTTGATTGAAATGTGGTGCTTCCTACCGAGTCATCATTTATGCCTGTACCCTGTATGCGTCTGATGTTCTTTTCGCATCAACTCCATAGTTATGCAATCTTTGTCGTCATGGCCTACTGACTTGCACAATGTGCAATATGAGTTCTTGGGGGCTGTTTGGTATTTTTTCATCATCGTGCAGTGGTAACGGTCGTGATTTCACACCATAATCCTCCCTGTGGTAGTGGGTTTGGAATTCCTGTTGCCATATATTGTGCGAATGTTGGGCATTCATTCTTATGGTGTCCTTCCATCCTATAGATAGTGCACCAAACTACTTCTTGTTTTTCCTTATTTTTATTCTGGTTCATCTGAAATGTTAATTTCTTTAGGTCCTCCTTCATTTCTTGATAGCCAGGTTCGTCTGCTGGTACTAATTATCTTCCAATTGCAGGGCTTCCTGCGTCTGAAACTTCTCTTGTTGTAACAAATATTTTAAGTGTGTGAGTAGTGAGTTGACAAATAGGTGTCGATGCTACATATCGGTCATAAGGTATTTTAACTTTCCTTTTAATCGCTTGAATCTTTGATCAATCTCCCATATCGATTCTCCTGGTTTATGTTGTATTTCGATCATCTCATTCATGTATTGATCCTCTGAGCTCGGATTCTGGAACTCATTGATTAGTAATTTATTAATGTTGTCCAGTGTCCTTGTCGTTCTAGGAACACTATTCATGTCTAGACTCATGTACCAGTCTAGTGCAGGATCCCTTAGCATGATCGCTAGTTGGGTGAGTTTAGTGTCTTCATCAGTGATCTTGTTTGCTTCCCAGATATTTGTGCAAATGAACAGATGCTTCTCAGGGTCTTCTGTTGCTTCTCCTCGAAACTCTGGTAATATAATAGTAGGGTCATGTCCTTCCATTTCAAATACTGAGCTACTCCCTCCTCCGTGCGGTGTAGATAGTTGACTAAGGTTGCTTGAACTGGCTCCTCTAGTTGTTTCCCTTTGTGTCGATGTACTTCCTACTATCGGACTTCCTTTGAAATTTGGTTTTCTAAACGGTGGTGTTCTTTTTGGTGTATTGGTCGCACATTGGTTTATGGGTTCCACACTGACATTAATATTGAAGGAATGGTTGTCTTCTCCTCCTGTTCTTGGGCCTCTCATTTTCCTCTCATATGCGGAACACAAGATTTCCTCAATCTGCTCCACAGCCCAAAGATCCTCTACCTCTTCCTCATCACTGGCCAAGCCCTCCCTCTCGGATACGACTCTATTATTGGTATTCACCTTATATTGGTAGGGTACTCCACTACGCGTCATTCCTGATGATGCCAAGATCCACTTGAGTTGGTTGTCATCCATCAATATTGGGTCCAAGGGTTCCTCCTTCTCATTCTCTATATCCTTCCCTCCTTCCATTCCTCCTTTCTCTATCAGTGCTTCCCCCCTTCCACCATGCGTCCAGGGAAGTCTAGTTGTCTAATTCAATTGTCATCACACCTTTGTTATATAGCAGTATCTTGATAGAAGTATATAGTGATCATATGTACCTTTCTCTAGGTCCTCATAGGAACTCTTGCTTGGCTGTGGTATATGACTTTGCTATGTCTACCGCAAATTCTGTGATAAAGCCTGCCACAATACTATCAGGACAAAAGTCTATTGCGTGGGTGAATTTTTTGTTCACCTGTTGTAGCTGTTGGATATGTACTAGAGTCCAATCTAGTTGTTGAATCTGGTTCATCATGTGGGTATCCTTTAACCTTAATATTCTCTCACGTAGTAGATGTGGAAAATAATAGAAAAAAACTTCATGTAGATCCGTAAATATGTATTTATCCAGGTATTTACGCGGTGTGATCCTGGGGTTTATATTGTCTTTTTGTGAAAAATCTATCTCTATGGTTCTCAACCAGCCCTCGATTTCTTCTCTCATGGGGTTCCAAGGTCTCAACATTCCCTTTTAACGGCTCATTACTCTTCCTTCGGTTCTTTATTCAATCCATCTCATTTACTCAGTCATTTCTTGTTCCTCTTAACGTGGGAACAGAACCATTTGTTGGTTACTTCTTCCCTTCGGGGGTTGTCTAAGTTATTTACCCAGGGTTCATGTCACTTGGGGTTCCAACAAAGCCTCTAAAACTATCGGCCCTCCTGGTAAACCAGAAGGAAAAACAACGCCAGAAAGCGTTGTGCAGTCTCACCCGAGATAGCTTTAAATGGGTGGTTGTAAGACTCAGGTGTTTACAGCCTAGGATAGAGCATGGGATAGGGGTTCCTCAGATAGGGTCAGATACTGTGAGCCGTAAGGGAGAGTAATTATTCCTTGGATTTGCATACAAATATCCCATAGGTTAATTACAGATAACTATAAGTAGATTCATAACCAAGTATTAACTCATCAATCAAGTTTAACCATCAATTGTTGAAAGAAAGAAGAATCATGCATACATTTAACACATTACACAAGAGTTACCGTGGTTCACCCCCTCATGGGCTATGTCCACAAAGATTTGGCTCTTGGCTCTTGTATTATAATAGTTCTGCATTTCCGGTGTCTCGTGCTTACAATTCTCCACAAAACTAGGTAATATCTATGCAAGGTGAACTAAATAGCACCAGGCTCCATGGCCTGCAGTCTAATCCTCAGATCCACCCCTCCTTGGGTCTCCTTTTCTCAACAACTTACAAGTCAGTTCGTACCACTTCAGAACATTACAGAAAATCGCTCACAACTACTAACGAACTCTTCTATATGATACTTTCGTATCTATATTTATACATTTCGATCTCTTCAACCTCTTTCAAAATATTACAAAAACCCTAACCATTCTTACGTTAGGTCTTTCTCCCATACGCGTGTTTCTCCTCCTCCAGTTTTCGCTTTCCTTTGTGCATGCTTTCTTTCATGCACGCATGTTGCTCTTCTGCCAGTTGTTACTTTAGTTTTTTGCACGCTTTCTATCCCACAATCGTTCTTCTTTCATCTTCGGCCTGGTGCCAATAGTTGGTTATGGCATAGGAGACTTGGACATCTAAAATTTGACCACTTAATCAAGCTCAAAAATATTGAGGCAGTAAAAGATCTTCCAATAATATCAAAGCCACAAGATTCTGTGTGTAAACCCTATCAAGTAGGAAATCTAACCAAGACATAGTTTAAATCCAAGAGCTCTAGTTCAACAGAGAAACCACTCCAATTAGTTCATATGGATTTATGTGGACCATCAAGATAGGAAGGCATAGGGAAGGAAAACTATTTTATTTTTATCATTGACAATTACTCCAAACTTACTTGGGTTGCTTTTCTTAAAGAAAAAGCCGAAGCATTTGAGAAATTTAAAAGATTTAAGGCTTTAACTGAGAATAAAATAGGAAAGAGGTTAAAGGAAGTAAGATCAGATAGAGGAGGAGAATTTATGTCAAGTGATTTCAAGGAATTCTATGACAAACATGGGATCAAGAGAGAATACACAATCCCATGAACTCCAAAGAAAAATGGAGTAGTTGAGAGGAAAAACAGAACCGTGCAGCAAATGGCCAGGTCAATGATGAATGAGAAGAACATTGGTCAAACCTACTGGGTAGAAGCAATACACATAGCAGTCCATGTTATTAAAAAATCCCACCTGAGACCACATAGTGACAAAACACCTTATGAACTGTGGTATGGAAGACCTGCTTCAATCAAACACTTCAAAGTCTTTAGGAGTAAGTGCTACATAAAAAATAATAATGAGAACCTTGGCAAGTATGATTACAGGGCTGATGAAGGAATCTTCTTAGGGTATGATACAAAAATTAAAGGATACATATGCTATATTAAAAGGCTGCATAAATTGGTTGATTATATTGACATTAAATTTGATGAAGGAATTCCAGTAAGAGAGGTGAACAATACTGAATCAACAACAGAGGATATAGATGAAGTTGAAGCTGAACACGTCCAAGAATTAGAACAAGAAGAATCTGAGTTAGATGAAGATGCAAATACTCAGGTAAAATCAAATCAGTAGACAACATCGAATTCTTCCTCCAAAATTACTCAAAATAATCATCATGCAAGTCAGATAATTGGTGAAAAAGAAAAAGGTGTACAAACCAGGAGGAGGATAATAAAAAACAATTAGAAATCACATATAGCCTTCATATCCATGGTGGAACCCAAGAACTTCAATGAGGCCAGTAAAGATGTAAATTGGTTAAAATCAATGAATGAGGAACTGGACCAAATTGAAAAGAATGACACTTGGGAACTCGTTTCGAGGCCAGCAGATAAAAATGTAATAGGATCAAAATGGGTCTACAAAAATAAGATGAATGAGCAAGGAAATATTGTAAGAAATAAAGATAGATTGGTCTGCAAAGGATATGCTCAAACAGAAGGACTGGACATTGATGAAACACTTGCACATGTAGCAAGATTAGAAGCTATTAGAATGTTTCTTGCCTATGCTTGTCATAAGGAGTTTAAATTTTATCAATTGGATGTCAAATCAACTTTTCTAAATGGGGATATAAAAGAAGAAGTTTATATGGAACAACCAGAAGGTTTCCAATTGTCAGATAACCCTGACTTTGTCTGCAAGCTGAAGAAATCCTTATATGGGTTAAAACAAGTTCCTCATGCCTAGTATCATAGACTAGATACGTATCTACAAAACAAAGGATTCAAGAGAGGAACAGTTGACAACAATTTATATATCAAAAAAGAGGGCAATGATTTGCTCATTTTCTTGGTCTACGAAGATGACATCATCTTCGGTAGTAATAATGCCTCAATGGTACAATGGTTTGCTTCTGCCATGCAGTCTGAGTTTGAAATGTCTATGATAGGGGAACTGTCATTTTTTATGGGTCTACAAATTACTCGGAGGTCTGAAGGAATATTTCTCTCTCAAGAAAAATATCTAAGGGAAATGTTGAAAAGGTTTAAAATGGAAGATTCTAGACCTATGAGCACACCTATGGTCACTGGATGTAAGTTAAGCAAGGATGATTAATCACCTAATGTTGATCAGAGTTCATATAGGTCTATGATAGGCAACCTGTTGTACATAACAACATCTCATCCAGACATAATGCATGTTGTTGGAATCGTAGGAAGGTATCAGGCCACACCTAAACAGAGTCATTTGTTAGCTGTCAAAAGAATATTCGGATACTTGAAAGGAACAATGGACTATGGCCTATGGTATCCTAGGAATCAAAATTTTCAACTATCAGTCTATTCAGAGGCTGATTGGGCTAACTACGTGGATGAAAGGAAAATCATGAGTGGAGGTGTGTTCTTCTTAGGATATTCTCTAGTAGAGTGGTGGAGAAAGAAGAAAGGTTCCATTTCCTTATCAACTATAGAATCTGAATACATTGCAGCTGCCACTTGTTGTACCTAAGTATTGTGGATCATTGCATACTTGGGAATAAATTATACTACACCGATTTAAATCCATTGTGATAATACCAGTGCAATTAGTGTGTCAAAGAATCATGTCTTCCACTCTAGGACAAAGTGTATACCCATCAAGTACCAATTATTGAGGGAAAATATAACCAACTCTGTGGTTTCTTTGCATTATATTCCATCCAAAGATCAGATTGTTGATATCTTCACTAAACCGCTTGCACAAGCTCGATTTGAGTATCTACGCCAGAAGTTGGGCGTGACCCCACTATCAATATAAGAGATTCCATCCTATAAGAGAGTCCATCTTGTTAGGGGGAGTATGTGTTGGTTGAATATCTAATACCTCCAGAAAAGTACTACAACAATTCAGGGGGAGCATGTTTTTTCTTTGACATTGATGTCAAAGGGGGAGAAAAAGTGTGGATGCATGGATGCTAGAGTTGGAGCTCTAAGAAGAATAGTGGATTCATTCAGGGTTGCCATCAATGCCAAAGGGGGATATTGTTGGCATGTTTGTATGCATAAGTGTGTTTTTCATTGATGGAAATATCAGCAGTGCAGCGTCAATGGCACAAGAACAACAGTGAAGACACAGAAGAGAAAGATAGAGAAGAGATAGCACCTTGCGCTTTCCAAAAGTGCAGCTGAAGACCAAGAGAAGGACTCGCAAGATGATAAAAGGTCACAAAACCTTTGACACTTAGAAATTATTCCAATTCAAAAGGATGTGTAAGCTCAGGAGGAAGAGCAATAGTGATCATTGGATCACCCATCCTGAATTCTCGATGGTTGTCAGATCAGAGTCCAGACAAGAGGAGCACATAGAGAAGGAGAAAAGATCGCAGGCGTCAGATATGAGTGCGAGGAAATACCATCGTTGGATCCATAAGAACATGCACGGTCGTTAAGTGCAAGGTGAAGCGGGCTTACAAAGTCCCGAAAGTAGGGGGATCGTCCATCGTCAAAGAGCATACGTGGCAGCAGATGAGAAATCCACAGATATCGCAAAATGTGAAATCCCAGGGATCATTCGATCCAAAGTACACGTGGTGAGAGATCAACATTTTACTGACTAGAAAGTCAAAGGAAGGAAGTTCTCTAACCTTCCAACTCATGAAACACAAAATCGTGATATGATATGAGCCATTGGATCTAGGAATAATCTGGGCCGTCAGATCCAAGAGGTGAATGTCATAGACCACGTCAGCAAGGACAGGTGGCAGACTACGTCAGCCAGGACATGTGGTGCAATCATACAAGGACAATTGTTAAGATGATTCGACGTTTCAAGTACATGAATATTATGAATCTGAGTGACACATGGCATCCACTTGGCTCATGACACATCATCAAGTGACGCAAGAGTTACATCACTCCAGGAGTGTTTCTTTGGGAGTTTTACCATCAACACTCCCCCAAAGTCCCGAAGGATGAAGTCTCAGAGTGGAGGATAGTCGTCGGATCACTGAGGAATCTCAAACATTGATCTCATATGAATCCATTTCAGAGTTTCATGTACCGGGAGTTTTAGAGACAACTCACTGCAGAATCTCTGAAATGCAAAGTCATGAAAAAGTTATGGGTTGTCGGATCACAAAGGGTTCTAGACTATTGATCTGTCACAACAAAGAATGAAGTCTAGAGTCTCGAAGGTAAGATCTGGACCATCGGATCACCTAGGATCGTGGACCATTGATCACTCATGAAAAAGGCCCGTGAATTCATGAAATCGCGAAGCACCCTCATGCTTAGCCCTAGGTCACAGATAGTGGTCACAACAGCAAGAGAAGTGAAGGGGCTAGCGCAGCTAGGCTCCATTTCAGATACCGAGAGTTGAAGGAGTCAAGGAGACTCACAGTAGAATCCCCAAAACATGAAGTCACGAAGCGCTTATTGGCGTAGCTGGTGGTCCCCCCTGGCAGTCACGTGAGGGGAAAGAGCTAGCGTAGCTAGGATTTATTTCATGATAGGGAGTTGGAAGATTCAAAGTGACTTGTAGCAAACTTGTGAATCACAAAAGTGCAAATCACCCTTTTGAATAAGCACTTGGTCACCATCGATGGTCATGTGAAAGGAAGGGGCTTAGCCAAAAGAGCTAGCACCCATTGTGTAGATTTATCAGAAAGGGAAAAAGCACCAAACACATGAACGCGTGAAGGTTCTCTCAGTAACTGCCATAATGAAGTGATTGCATCTACCAGAGAATTTGAGGATCTATAGGGTGACTTCCAGAGGAGATGAAGAGTCTTAAGGTAACGTCCACTGATGATGAACTCACAGGAAACAGAACTGCCAGAGAAGATGAAGAGTTTCCATGATGATCATGATATGTCTCAATGTGAGAAGGGTATGCATATTAGTGAAGGGATTCTATGTTGCGATGGAGCTATGGGGGTGTGAGGTAGAGATGCAGTGAAGAACCTGTTGGGGAAAAACAGTGTCATTGAAAAGAGAATTCAGAGGCATTGCACATGAGAGGGTAGAAGTTGCATAGAGAATATAAAAATCCATAACATAGAGGATATGGGTGTTGCAATTGTGTGTGATGCATGCGTGTAGAAGCATGTTGTGCAGGAGGTGAAGCTAGGAACAGAGACACATATCTGAGAGAAGAAGAGAAAATCAAGGTGCACATGCACAAACAAAGCAGAAGATCAGAAATCTCAAAAGATCTGAGTAGAGAGACACTAATGCAGGAAGAGCAGAGCAGTGTAGCAGAACAATGATGAAACTGGTAAGCCATTGATGAACATTGTATCATTGTAATAATTTTGAGTAGAAAATATTTATAATCAGGGTGGTAGGGAGGTGCTAGGAAGGATTGTTGTCCTCAGATTTTCAAGTGGGTGCTTGAACACAAGGAGTTGTAGCTTCCATATGGTTGCAGTCAGAAAAACCAGGGTGGCAGGGTGGTGCAAGGGAGAACTATTGTTCTTTGTTATACAGGTTGGTTCCTGTGTGACTGGAAGTTGGTGCTTCCATCCAGTTGGTGTTGGAACACTCAGGGAATTGGTGCTTCCTTCTAAGTGGGTGTTAGAGAAACCAGAGAGTTGGTGCTCTCAACAAGTTGCAGCTTGCAAGACAGAGGTGGTAGCCTCACAATGAGGTTGAGCTCATAAGTATGATAATGTAAAAAATTTAAATATTACTTATCATATCAAGAAGAAGAGGTTTTTACCCTTTATGGGTTTCCTCGGGAAATATCTGTCTCTGTATATTTCATGTGTGTGATTGATGTTTAACATTCTATTGCTTATTTCCCAGCATCATGGTGATTGTCTTATGTGTTAAGTAAAGAGTTTAAAATGGGAAAAATTGTTTAAGCACAGTAACAACTGATTCACCCCCCTCTCTTAGTTGTCCAACATATACTATAACAATAAGTCAACCAAGATGAATATTACAATCCAATATAACCATTGGTAACCAAAGGAAACCATAGTTAACCAATGTAAATTATAGTCATGCATAACCATCCATACTAAAACATAGTCAAAGTTAGTCAACCATAGTTAATTTTAATAAAACATCATTAATCATAGTAAATTATGGTTTTCCATTCACATATGACACATTACTAATGGTATCTATGATTCTCAAGGTGTATCGGGTGAGACCTTCTTCGGTCCTAAACTGAAGATTGAATATGTTGACACCTTGGGGTTTTTTTGGTAAATATTGACAAACTTGGGTATATAACCCCTCAGCGAGTGGAAAAAGAGCCAACAAATGGTTCTATTTTCAAGACTTGAAGGTTTTGTATTGAACGATGAAGGGAAAGAATGATGTGGAAACCATATTGAGAGGAAATTTCAAATACATGACTGGTTATTTGTGAAGGAAGATGAGTTCACATGATGAGAGACCAAGAACCTAATAACCAACGTCAAAATTTGGAAGCAATGGTATATCTATACATATTTACATGAAGTTTTCTTTGTTGAGTTTCCTTGTTTGTTTTATAGATGGTTAAAGAGGTAGTCATCGATTAAAATTTCCTTGGGATCCCAAGAACCCCTAGTGTGGAGTCAAAATATGGTCAATAGAATGAAATATTTAGATAATAAATGGGCTCAAGAAGTCAAATTTTGGTTTGATCTATTTAAGGAATGATACATCATTGAGTTCTCCATTGAATGCAACGAGGCTAAAAGAAATTTGTTGTCATCCATAGAAAGAATGTGTTGGAAGAGATACCCATATGGATAAAGTCATTGTTTGTGGAGAAGGGGTTGATGCACATGGATCCTAATAGGATGGCCAAGTAGACCCCCTTGTGCAGAGGGGTGGAGCTGGAAATAAGAGAGAGAGAGAGAGAGAGAGAGAGAGAGAGAGAGAATCCAGTGGAAGGGATTCAAAATATGATGAGGTGAGGTGAGAAGAGAATGGACCTAGAAGAGTTGAAGATAAAAAAAATCAAGAGATGGGGAATGAGAGTTGAGATAAGGAGAAAATTCAAACAGAGAAAATACCTAGAATGAAGAGAAAGGAGACTATACCAAGAGAATGTGTGGGAGATAGTTCTATTCTAGAGAGAAGTGCATAAGGAGAAATGTCATCAAAGATATGTGATATTAGTATTAGGGTATCAAGTGAGGATACTAGGAGTAGTGGGAGTAGGGTTGGAGAAGATGAAGTTGGGTCCCTTTGGTTTTTAAGAGATGCAGTCACATTAGAGGAAGATGAGGCGCATAGTAGCGTCACTGACATGGTAAAATATGGCGATGGACCCCTCTGAGAAGGGGAAGATATTTTAGCTATTGTGAATGGTTTTTAGATCCAAGACATTCATCATAGGGAGTATTTTATTGCAGGACTTCTGCCCCACAGTCACATCCCACTCACCCAACATAAGGTGACGACTGAGGTTGAGGTTGTGGAGATTTTGATGCACCTAGAAGCTACCCTAGATGGTGGCAAGAAATCAACAAGACTGGTGTAGGTACAATCTCAACTTTCAAATCTCACCATGCAATTACAAGATATGGATAAGGCTAAGGTGGTGCATGAGCATGTATGGTGTACTATGTGCTGCACAAAAGGTCGTGATAGGAACAAATGTCCTACACTAGGAAGCTAAATGGCGATGAGTGCACCAAATCCATTTCCAACAAGAACTCAAAATGAGTGGTGCAATATTTTCAAACAATGGGGACATATACCTCCCCGGTGCACAATGATACAAAAATATCAAAAGACTACACATACTAAATTTTGCAAGTTCTGCAAATCCATGGGGAACAATGTGAACAACTATTGGTCACTTCAATTGATACTAGAGCACAATGCAGATGACTTTTGAGTCCAAGAAGAAAATAAAGGTGTTGATTGCAGAGGAGTTTATAGAGTAGGATATCATGGAGGTTCGAGAGGAGGATATGGACGAAAAAGAGGACGAAGATATGATGGTGGTGGAGGAAGACCGCCTATTTCTTTAATTGTGGTGAAGTGGGCCACGTGTCACAATTATATACCAAACCATGTGCTCTGTGTGGGTATTATAATAGTACTGAGCATGTTATAGAATATTTCCCATATCTGTTAGAAAAATGGGAAGAAAATAAGGCTCACTACAATATGTTGACTATGAAGCCGCAATGAGATCAGAAGCTAGAGGAAGTATCTAGTGTTCAGGTTGTGACCCAAAGAGGAATTCAGATAGGAATGGAATTAGAATGTGTAGAAATTTTTGTCTAGAACATAAAAGGAAAGATCAAGAAAGCGATGCACGTACCTCCCAAGTTTGACACAATGCAATAAAAGAAATTCCTACATTATGCATAGAGGGCTCTAGAGGAGGACAGACCACACAAAAAGTTACAACACACAATGCAAACATCACTAAAGGAATATTGGCTATGCAAATAGGTATACTGTGCCACACAAAGATCATTGGAGGAGGCCCGTGTATGTGACGAGTTACACCATGCAACACAAAAATCATTGTAGGAAGCTCGTGTGCATGAGGAGATACAACATGTGACATAGAGGTCGCTAGAACAATACCACAGACACGAAGAGGTGAAATGGGTTGAACTAAAGGAAATAAAGGAGGAATACATGTGTGAAGAGATTCAATGCATGGTGCGAGAAGAAATACACTTTCCATGAGGAGGAGTTATAGGATCAAGTAACATCTTGAGTTATTTACTTAAAATTTTAAGTGAGTCTGATATTGCAAGCAAATAAATCCATATGTTGACAAGATGTATGGGGAATAAGATACCACTATAGATATATCTTCCCCACTTCCAGAATGATATCTGTGCTAGGTGAGCAAGAAGAAGAACACTAGAAGAGATTTCAAGATGAAATTTGAACTTAGAAGCTATGAGATGGACGATGTCATGTTGGAACTAGGCTCTGATGTGAACATCCTACTGAAAAAAATATTGAGATTTGATGGGTAAGAAAAACTTTGTGTGGTCCCCCATTCAACTCAGGTTGGCTAATAAATACCAAATATATCTTATTAGTCAATTGGAGAAAGTGGAGGTGACCATTCAAGGGCTGAAAATAAAAGTAGACTTTGAGGTGATTGAGATCATGGATGACTCAGATCCCAACCCCTCTTTACTTGGTATTGACTAGGAATTTAACAACAATGTCATATTGAATCTAGAGAAATAACAAATGTCCTTTAAAATCAATACCTTGCACATAATTGCACCATTGTATCCAAATGAGGGAAAGAAATATATTGAGCCTGTGAATGAGGATGTGGAGAGTTCCATAATTAAGAAAATTTATAATAGTATAAGGCACAGGGAATATTACATCAACCCCACAGTTGATGGTGAGTTGAGTTGGAGAAGTGTACGCTCCTATGACACATATTCGAAGGATTTTATGGAGAGATAGAAGAATAAAATTTATGAGGTTTCAACAAGAATATGCACATGAATCATCACAACGATGCTCGAGATTGGACTAGGACCCTACAACCTACATCAGTTTGATGGAACAGACTTAGTGTATACATTCCTTTCACAGATGAAAAATATTCCCATGACCTGTAGAATGCAAGCCCTCAACATAGTACTGGAAGGAATACCTACACAATGGTGGGCAGCATACCATGAACATATGCGAGAGTGGGAACATATGTGAGAGTGGGCGCAAGTGGTGGAGTCGATCAAGAAAATATTTTGACCTATGGTAAATCCCTAAGAACTTATAATTTCCTATGAAAGGCATTGGCTAGCTAAGGAAATTTTGAATACACAAGGGATTCATATTTCCAAATGCATCATGCTAAAAAATAACCCTACCCATCAAGTGCCTTTGATTAGGATCATGCCAGTAGATGGGTGATGCAAGCCAGAGTTTGAACCAAACCAAGGTTTTGGAAGTCAACAACCTAACATGGTCCCAACCATTAGAAATGGCGACCCTCCATGTCAAGGGATGATTAACAGGATTAAAGTAAAGAAATTCCATGGCCCACCAGGGTCGAATGCGATAGGATGACATACCCAAAATGAAGAAGGGGTGTGCAGTAGACTTGCATTGAATTCCAGTAGGATAGTACTTAGGGAAAAGGTAGAATATTCATTATTGATGTAATAAATAGGAGACATAGATAGATCAGCATAATAAAGTGGGACATGACAATTCGTACACAACTAAGATTTTTCACATTTTGGAAAACATTATGGTTTAAATGTCATATTAAACTCAAAACAATAAAATATCAACCGCTGACAGCTGATTGAAAAGGTGCAGGTGGGTACGGCGGTGGGTAAAGTGGTTTTTTATCAATAGGACATGTGAGGATGACCTAGGGAAAAGAAAACAGTTATGGAAATAAGGTCCTTATGGCATGTGACAATTATACCGATGAAAGTCAATAATAAATGACTTTAATAACAACTTGGCATCCAACATCGTCGAGGGAATTTAACCCTCCATTTATTTAATGCTCCATAACCATATTTCAACTCATTATTTCGGCCTAGAAAATATGAGAACAAAGTGCAGAGTTGGGAGGGGAATACTCAAGCAATAGATTGTTGATAGTTTAGGTGAATCACGTTGTGTACTATGCCCCCGTAGTCATCCCATAAAATATCATAGAGAATACATAGGTTATTTATAGTTGTGGATGATAATGGCATCCCACAGTAAGCCCCATGCACAACAAAAATATTAGGCCACCAATAAAAAGAAGGTGCTCGAGCCTGTCATATCCTCCAATGTAAGCTTCACAAGTCCTTGATTAGGGAAATTCCCCTTGTTGTGGTATGGCAACTACAATGTTTGATACCTAGTCCAATTCCCTTAGTTATAATTAGAATAATATGCAAAGATAATTTAGGGGGAAAAGATGAAACATAAGGTGGTCACCCAATAATGGGTCAATCCCCTTCAACAATCTGATGTACTAACTCTGGTGGATTTCCCATGTTTTGGTCTGGGTCCACCGATTAGGGAATCTGTTCAATTCTTACTTATCTAGTTTCATGGTGTATTTCTTTGGCTCGATAAAAGATATCCAGTTGATGAGAACACGGTGTACCAATTTTTCAGGTTTTCCAATGAAGAGAGAAGACCCAAAAAAAGCACTCAAGGTTAAGGATCTGGCCCACAAGGAAATTTATAATAAGTATGATACATACAAAGGGTCCCGTGGGGTAGTGATTGTGGATATCAATGATCAAATATTCCACTTTGCTACATAGTTTCTTTTCTGCAAACTACTCTGAAAGGACAAATGTCCTATTAAGGTCATCATTTCAACATAAAGGTGTCCTATGGGAGTCTAAATTGCATGGGCGCGCTGCCTATTAAATGAATGTGTTGATGATTTTTTAGAGGCCCATGACTTGGGTAAAGAATTTAATTACAACTGGGTCATATTACTAATTTCCATGATTATGTGGAGGCCCCCTCTGGGCCACAAAAATGACATAGCCTATGGGACAATAATTCCAAGCCACGCATCAAAGGTCTTTTTAGAAGTGGTACATAGAGATTATCCAAGAAGTATCATGGAAAGGTACATGCCTACCTCCAATTTGAATGTAATTTCCATAATGTATGTATTTATCCACTTGCATACCAACAAGATGCAACCACCATGCTTCCATTTTGTATCATGAAAGAATAAATCCAAAGGGGTGTCGAAGAATGGGTCGATCATCTTAAACTTACCCCCACAAATTATCTAGAGAAGCCCAAAACATGGAGTAAGAGGAACCAAGAAAGGAAAAGATCAACATTAGTATCCCTACAAAAAGAAAAGTCATGGATTTCCACATAGAAATAAGAGGGAAACTCAAAAGGAAAAGGTAAGCAATCCATCAATCAATGGTCATGCATTGAGGCAAAGATGGAGGTTGACAAGAACTAGGGTCCCAAGTGGGAAAAGATACAAACACTACCAGTGCCAGCAGCAATCAACTTAGATTCCAACCTGAACAAGGAACACACACCAACTCTCCCACCAAAGTTCCAACCTACACCCATCATAGAGGAATTCCTCGCACAATTTGCACAACACACTGTGGTGCCTAGTCAAGTTAGAAGCACGAGAACACCACTAGGAAGCAATAAGGGGCCAAATACCTACATCCCAACATAGGAAGAAGGATAGGTTGTCACAACCATCTTGAGCCTATTTAATTAATTCAATGGACAAATAATGATACAATAAAATCATACAAAAAGAGGAAACCAACAAATTCAACAACCTATGTCAACAATTGGTAATTGATTTTCCACTTGATACACCCCCTCAGGCACACCAGATAACTAAAGCAAACAACAGTAGGAAGATATGCATATTGAATTTCAACCCATTGGACGTTATTTATTTTGACTTAGCGAGTGTTAAGTTTGAATTAGTGTGTTTTCATACACAGGACCTGCTGGGTCATATGACCACAATCATGATTGTGTTGGGAGATAGACATTGAACCCTCAACTAGTCACATGAACAACTGCAACAACAACATTATATAGAAATCATTGTGCACAAAGACACCCAAGCCAAATATCAACATGAAATGTAAGTGTGTAAAGAAGTTGGTCCTACACACCAAGAGCTCAAATTGTGCCATAGAAGTCATTGTGCATACTGCTAGCAAGAAAAAAAAAACCCTATGGCTACACCAGGGTTTACAATGTAGGCATATCAATAACTATTTAAAAGTATCCTACTTCTATAACTACCCCAAACATACCACAAAATCATGCAGGAAAAGAAAAATGAGAAGGATCTGGTAACTGTACCTTTACTCTACCTCTGGTGTTGATCCTCTTGCGCTCAATAGCTTCATTGACTGCAAACCTCCTCCCGAGGTTGGCATGTATTCAAAGAAAGATAAACAGAAAACTACAAGCATGCATTTCATACATAAATAAGGGTTAGATGTTAGAATAAAAACATAAAACAAATGAAAACATTCGACACATCTTGTTTTGGGACATGAAAATTACTTATTTTATTGATAATACAATGATCACTTATAACCAAAGTCAGGTACTTCTCTATGAACCTGGTCTGGGATCCTCTTCACCAAGCTCCAAGTGCACCTCCAATAATATTCTCCTCTCAACCTTCTTCTTGGGAAGTATAATGGGTTTATGATGGAGGAAGGAAGGCAAATTGGGGAATTTTGAGGCAATTCTTACAAAAGGGCTACAAATGCTTGGGGCGAGGGGATGTGAAACGAGCAGAGTTTCACTTTTCTTATTTCTATATGTGGAATGAGACCCCAACATCACCTTTTATATGACAAAAGGATGGTTATTCAGTTGGGTGATGAGATATAGGTGGCGGATTAGTTGGGAAACTACCCAATATCCCGTAATCTCAACTAATTCCTTGCAAATTTTTAATTTTTGAAACTTTTGCAAGTATATGCGGGCTGTAGAAGTGCAACATGCATACGTACGGAGGCTGTAGTGGTACAACAAATGTATGTACGCAATAAGTAGTGGTGCAGGGCGCATACATCTTCAAAAAATGGGTTTTTAAGAAGAGAAACTCAGTGATGGCGTGGAAAACAATCCAAGTAAGAGGGCCAAATGTCAGGTATGCATATGTAGAGAAATTTAGGGTTATAAAATATGCCCCCTAATGTGTGAGGTCAGAAGAGAATCTAAAGGCCGAAACACATTACAAAATCTTCACCAATGTACGAAACGAGTGAGCCCAAGACCAGAGTTTGGGAGGTTCCATCTGCAAAATAACAATTGTGTCACCGAGGCGGGCATACCCATGCTCAGGATGAAATAAATCATGGTTTCCAATCAAATACACTGCATATACATATCATATAACTATATAAAGTGTAGTTGCGAGAAATAAACAACTGATCTACATCTCAAAATAAAAGATATACAAGTATAGTATCCATCTTCAAGAAGCTAATGACTCTCGATGGTTGGAGATGAGGTCTTCAGAGATCGAGCAACAACTTCAAGATATTCAAAACTTGGGTAGGAGTACAATGTGAGTGTATGAATTCACTACCCAGAGGTCTTTTATGGCTCGTCAGGAATAGACAAGAGGATATTGATGATCAGGCAGAGAACTTCATTGATTTTGAAAAAGGACTTGATTGGACTTTTGGGATGGTCGGGCATGAGGTCAAGAGACAAAATGAAGAAAGGTCAACTCAAGTTGGGTGAGACTTCCTTTGGACAAGAGCACGAAAGATTATCAGACTCAGGCAACATGACATTGACATAAGTTCTTGATGCAAGAGGCAACGCAAACTCTCCATGTGTTTGGAACAGTAACCAAATGGAGGAGGACACAACTCTATGTAGCGAGAACAACTTCCTAAGTTCATATTATAACCCAAATCTTAACAAAAAAATGGAAGGATGTGTTTTTTCCAAGGGGACTCATTGTGCTTCTAAAAAAGAATATATATTTCCCATCCCCTCTTTTTTGGTTTTTTTTATTTTTTTTTATTTTTCAATTTTTTAAAGAGCTTGAAAAAGAATAAAAGAATGCTACGTTACAAAGGGGGAATGAGTGTCGCAAGAATACTAGTTCCAAGTGCAAGGAACATACTAATGTTCAGATCAAGGAGATATGTGCAGGAAAAGGACACTTGGGGAAAATTCCTCCACAAGTCAAGGTGTCAGGTTGTAGATGCAAAGTGCTACAAGGATTGCATATAAGGCATGCTTCAAAGGTTCAATTGAGAGAAAAATGGAGCTAGCATTAGGCCAAAGACACAGAGATGAAAATGTGATTAGGAAGACAGGATAAAAACCCCTTCAATGTAATTTTCACGAGCCCAAAGAAGGTAAGCTTGATGGTTTTTTCATGTTTAGAGAGTCTGAAAAAAATGCAAAGGAGGACTCCATTGGGGTACCTTTTTCAGAAATAGTCTAGTCGGTTTGAAAAAGGGATAAACTAGCACCGAGAAGACATCTATTCAAAACTAACTTTAACAAGTGTGACAAAGACAATATCACTCGACAATCTTTTCAATTTTGAGGAGTCTGAAAAGAGCTTAAGGATGGACTCACAACTTTTTTCTGGATTTAGTCTCCTTAGCCTGAAAAAAGTATAAAATTTACTAAGGAGAACTCTCTCGGTGACATGAATCTCTCGAGGTGTACCTTTTTCCTCCATAATCCATGGGCCTAAAAAAGGGGTAAACTCATGCCAATAGATGTTATTCTGGACCAATTTAATGAGTGTGAAGGAACTAGGTCACTCGACGATCTTTTAAATTTTAGGGAGTCTGAAAAGTGATTAACTAAGGAATCCATGGGGTTTCCTTTTTCGTAAGTAATCTCTAAGGCCCGAAAAAGGTGATAAACCAAAATCAAACAGAATGTTCCTTTTTCGTAAATTTAGTCCCTCAGGCCCAAAAAAGGGTTAAAATTATACCTGAGAATACTCTTCTAGAAAACTGAAGTTCCTAGAGTATACCTTTGTTCGTACAATTGACCATCCAGACCGAAAAATGGGTAAACTATCGCCGGAGAGACGTGCCTTCAAATTTGAATTTCGCGAGCGTGAAGGACAACAAGATTGCTCAACAATATTTTCATGTTTAGAGAGTTTGAAAAGGGATTAAAGAAGACTCCAACAGTTAATTTTCTTGAGTAATTCCAACGAGATCACTTGTACAAAAATAGGGAAGCAAGGGCTCCCACACCCCCATTGGGTAAACCAAAGTATCAATTTCTAAGACCAAGTCTTGAGAAGGAAAACATGATTTCACAGGTTATCGCTCATGAGCAATTGAACATCGAGGATAAAATGCCACATAATTAACCTGTGGCAAGTTAGAGTCTACATGAACACTAGGAACATATAAAGGGGCAGCCTGAACTAACACTGAATTAGGATGGTTATTATCATATGCCAGTTGGTTGATAGTGAGAATTCTCCCATTGTGAGGGAAATGCATCACCTGGAAGAGCGTAGACACCACAACGTTAATAACATATACATAATCACGCCCAAGAAGCTCATTGAAATCTAACAGGCCTTGCACCACTATAACATCAAAAAAGACAATCTTCCCACCTAATGAGATAAGCAACTGAGGAAGAATCCCCATATATTCACTAGGACATCTGTCAAAATCCAACAGATCATGTGAAGCAGACACAAGCTCGGGAGATCCCAAGACTTTCCAAACCGAGGAGAATAAAATACATGCAAAGGCTCCTTCATCCACAATACATCGATAAATGTTTGTTGAATTAATGTCAAACCTTATTTGAAAAGGTGAAGAATAAGGAAGATGAGGCTCAAAAAGGTCATTCCAATCAAAGGAAACCATCCTAGGGCTTGGAGGGGGTGTGCTCGAAGTGAGCGGAATGCCCCCTTGTTCTGAAAGTTCTGAACTAGAAATGCTAAGAACATAGTCGGTAGACACATCACTCCTTAAGAGAAGAGTGGGATTAGTCGAAGATTGCATCGGCATGACCACTTTGGTAGACTTAACACTCTCCAATAAAAGGATGGGATCATCCAAATATTGCATTGGAGTGACCACTTTAGTAGACTTGACACTCTCCAAGAAAAGAGTGGGATCATCCAAAGATTGCATCGGTGTGACCACTTTCTCAACCGCTGGCTAAAAAGGTTGTGATACAACATGGTCTATAGGCACATCACCCCCAAAAGAGGAGTGGGATCAGTTGAACATTACATCCGTGTGACCACTTTCTTAGCCACTGGCTTAAAAGGCTGTGAGGAAACCTTAGAAGACTCAGAATCAAAAGAGCTTACAGACAGGGACCACAATCTTGGTGCCTCTGGAATGCTGGGACACAAATGAGTAAGGTGATATCCCTTGCAAATCTTACAAGGGAACTTAAGCTTACGTCATATCCATCTAGGTTTCTCAATAGAATCAATGCCCCCAACATGACTAGCAGTAGTTGGTTGCACATATCCAACATGACTTGCAGAGGTTGGTGATGGGTTGATAACATGACTCCCAGAGGCTACACACCTATTTTCAGTATGACTAGAAGTGACTGGACCTTTTCCCACAACATGACTTGCAGAGGCTGGGTGCTTTCCCTCAACATGACTTGCAGAGGCTAGGCGTTGGTCTTCAACATGACTTGAAGATGTTGAGGACCCATCTCCAACATGAATCACATAGGTTGGTGATATCTTCTTCTTATTCTTCCTCATTCTATTTCGTTTAGACTTCTGGCTAATAGTAACTATACTTTCACTAGAGACGGGAGAAGGAGGAGGGGAAGACTTTGTTGATGAAGGAAAATCAACATGGTGCCCATGAAATAAAGTTCTTAAATGAGAAGCATCAAGAGAATTCAGGGCATTTGGAATGGTACCCAACATAACCGGTAGTCCCACATTCAACCCAGGAATGTACAAAGTGGCCATCAAAGGGACACCAACGTTTATGAAGAAAGGAAAAGCACAAGAATCCCCTTGTGAAGGGGTTCCTTGGTTGGTATCATCGGTAAATTTTTCCATGAAAATCTTATGCACATGTTCTTCCCTTGAGGGATCATTCAAGTCTGTAAAAGTCTCATACACTGACTCTGGCGAACCAGTCTTATCAAAACAATGCCTATAAAGAGGCGACTCCATGTTTCTAAGAAGAAGACCGAAAATTCCTCACGACCGATAGAGTGGGAGGTCTAGAACCTTAGGTTAGAGACCCAAAGCAATGAATGACTAACTCACAAAGGAAAAATAGGGAGAATAGAGCACACACTAAAAATTAATAAAGGAAAATCAAGCAGACGACTATCTAGTAGGAAGAATAGTTACACTAGACAACACTAGAGAAACTTATCGGTGCAAGTGCAACTCGAACATGAAAGAATCGTTTGGGTATACTTTACAAAGTGTGACCCGACGTCTACCATAGGTACTACGGTATACCCCCATAGTCACCTATGTAAGTCCCTAGAATAAAGGCAACTAAGCTGCCAACTTGCAAACAGTTACTAAGTGGGTACAGTTGATAGTCGGGTGGACCGCAATGAGTAGGATAACAAGTCTGAAACCTACCAAGGGTATCGAAAGTAAATGGTCCGGAAGACAACTTAGAATATCGAACAGATTTGAGGTCCACAAAGCTCCTTAGGAAAATGTGAGCGATAGTATCCCATGACAAATCCTCAATATGTGTTCCCCACTATGTTTAGTCTGGCTTTGGAGGGTTTATCTCCACTGCCTTTCCTCACGTGACCTCATGTTTAGCCCCTGTGTTAGAGGGGGTTCCCGAATAACTTTCATTTCACTGGAATTTAACACTACCTAACTCTGACTCCAATGTTTGTTTAACGGCCTTGAAAATTTTCCTCTCCAACCTAATTCAAGGCCCTAACCCTAAACTAGTTGGTTGACCCTACAAACATAAAACTCTAATTAATTTTAGATTTAGTGTTCTTTGTAATGGCTTGATTTACTCAAAAAGGGTGTGGTAGTGCAACTGATGTTGTTAATACTCTTGCGAAAAATGAAACTTATAAGAACACTAGAAAAGAAGGATTATATTTCTTATTTTTCTTTTGAAATGCTTTCAAGATGAGAAGAAAACACAACACTATGCTAATTTCTTTTTCTTTTTCAAATAACAATGCAAAGAAAATACCAAGAAAGAAAGAGATCTAACAAAATAAGTTTTTTATATATATATATTTTCTTCCAATCAAAGCAGAAGTAACAAAAGATGCTAAAAGAAACTGATGAATATATGATTCATGCCCCCCCCCTAGCCATGAGGGGGAATTGTTTTTTAAAATGAAACTCATTTTTCTTAAAATTTCAAGCTAAAAATAAGTTAAAAAATCTAGGAAACCCAAGAAACTTTAAAAATACAAGCAAACTGAAATCTAGCCCAAGCTATGACTGTAAAAACAGAGACACTGAACTCGTGTCAAGAAACCCTGAGAAGTGAACTTCAATCAGGAAAGAGGTTGACCGCCTCTTTTTCAAAAAATGTTTCTTGAACCAGGTGCGCTATTGTTGCTTCAGCAACCTGCGTATGTATGAGGGTGTCTACCAAGCAAGGTGGGTATGTATGCGTGTTGACCCAAAGCAAGGCACACACACCTATGTAATTTCTCAAACAAAGAAGTAAATTGACAGACTGATAGGGTAGGGAGAACTGGTATGGCACCAATAGGTGACCAGAATCCCTTAAAGACTCAACAGACTCAACAGAAACTCAAAAGGTATAAAACCAATCAAACACCCAAAAAATCCCCTAAAAACCTAAAGGTTTTCCTAGTATGGTCATCAGTTCTTTTAACCCCCCACGATGGATACACCAGGTTTTACAATGTAGGCAGATCAATAACCATTTAAAAGTATCCTACTTCTCTAACTACCCCAAACATACCCCAGACTCATGCAGGAAAATAAAATGAGAAGGATCAGGTAACTGTACCTTTACTCTGCGTCTGGTGTTGATCCTCTCGCGCTCGATAGCTTCGTTGACTGCAAACCTCCTCCCAAGTTTGGCCTGCATTCAAAGACAGATAAACAGAAAACTACAAGCATGCATTTCATACATAAATAAGGGTTATATGTTAGAATAAAAACATAAAACAAATGCAAACATTCGACACATCATGTTTTGGGACAAGAAAATTACTTCTTTTATTGATAATACAATGATCACTTACAACCAAAGTCAGCTACTGTTCCATGAACCTAGTCTGGGCTCCTTTTCACCAAGCTCCAAGTGCACCTCTGATAAGCTTCTCCTCTCAACCTTCTTCTTGGGAAGTATATTGGGTTTATGATGGAGGAAGGAAGGAAAATTGGGGAATTCTGAGGCAATTCTCACAAAAGGGTTGCAAATGCTTGGGGCAATGAGGGGATGTGAAACGGGCAGAGTTTCATTGTTCTTATGTCTATATGTGGAATGAGACCCCAACACCTCCTTTTATATTACAAAAGGATGGTTATTCGGTTGGGTGACGGGCTATAGGCGGTGGATT
This sequence comes from Picea engelmannii, assembly GCA_009831015.1. Taxonomy (NCBI): domain Eukaryota; kingdom Viridiplantae; phylum Streptophyta; class Pinopsida; order Pinales; family Pinaceae; genus Picea; species Picea engelmannii. The sequence goes on along the minus strand of ML779698.1, from coordinate 2,751,967 downwards.
AGTTGGGAAACTACCCAATAGCCCGTAATCTCAATGAATTCCTTGCAACTTTTTAATTTTTGCAACTTTTGCAAGTATACACAGGATGTAGAGGTTCAAAATGCATACGCACATGGGTTGTAGTGGTGCAGCAAGCGTATGTACGTAGGCAGTAGTGGTGCAAGGCACGTACATCTTCAAAAAATAGGCTTTTAAGAAGAGCAACTCAGTGATGGCTTGGAAAACAATGCATGTAAGAGGGCCAAATGCCAGGTATGCATATGCAGAGCAATTTAGGGTTATAACACATACTGAAAGAAAATCCTACCATAAAACGATGTTCACTTCCCACAAAGAAGTCATGAGCATAGTCAATGAATTCTACATGCATTCACCCAGGACAAAGACATATATTTCGGATATACCTACACCTCACAATATTTTCTTGGTCTAGGAGCACATTGAGATCTTGGATACAAAAAATATTGATGTTCTCGAAAATATCAAGTTTCTTGCCCCATGAAATTAGGAGTTGTTGGATTACTGAGAGGGGGGTGAAATAGTAATTAACAATTTATACACTTTTAAGAACAACTTATATTCCTTTAACTTATTCAAAAATGTTCAATAGTTCATCATTAATATGTCATTGCATCATATAACATTAACATCCATCAATGCATAATAAACAAAAATAAACACATCCACACAATGCACAGTAAACAAGTATTTTACGTGGAAACCCAATGTGGGAGAAAACCACATAATTCTTTTCTTATATGTCTTTAAGAATTACATTCTAGGAAGCACCAACTTCGAATTCTCTAGATCCAACTAGAAGGAGGCTCCAACCCTCTGTGTTCTCTGGCTCCAACTGAAAGGTGGATAAAACCACCCAATTCTTCGGCTCCAACCAGAAGGAGGATCCAACCCCGTAATTCTCAGGCTCTGACCTGAAGGAAGCTCCAAATCCTTAGTTCTTTGGATCCAACTGAAAGGTGGCTCCAACCACCTATCCTTGCCCCGTCCTACTACCCTGAAATATAAATTCCAAATATAGACAACCTGTCACTATCACTAAATCAACCACTGTCACTATCAACTTATACCAACAACCTATGCAAATAACATGTCACAATAATCTCATCAACCAATCATGTACTTCAATAACTAGCACAACATGTACTATCAAAAGTGCATCAACCATGCATATCACAACAGCTCATAACCATCACCAAGATCAATATGTGCTTCTAATCATATACCAATATCTTTATGCTACATCAACCATAAACTATGTGCCAACAATACTACTAGCAAGTGCCTCTAGCAATCCACCAATCATGTATCAACAACACATCAACTATGACTCATCAAGATGTACCAACATCATCAAATATACACCTCATGTATGTGCCAACTCATCAACTACATTCCTCAACCATGTACCCAACATGTACCTCAACCATATAACAAATACATACACCAAGATATCCAACAAAATGCCTCTAGAAATACATCACAATATCCATAAACCCTTACATCAAACCATGTTCCAAAACCTCATTGTTATGTAGCCTCAAGCATGTACCATGTCATGACCAAATGTAACCATAAAAACATACCTATAACTTTGTAATAGACCTGGTGTATGTGATCATAGATCTGTAGACCTTCCCCAACTTCAACAACAAGAGAATAACATTTTTATCAAACTTTACCTAAGTCTCACATGACTAGTTTTTGGATTAGTCAACAACCCTAACTTGCAACAAGTATAACTCTATACGCGAAATGAATTAAGGTCTGAAATTGATATACAATATTATTAAGTGTCTTCTCTGCAATTCCTCCAAGTTTCACTACTTCGAACCTCCCAGAAAAGGAGTTATAGAAAAATGGCAAACCTTGTTGAATTATGGATTATTCTAGAGAAAAAACCTGTACAGCATGCCCTCTACTCAATATTTGATTTTGTATTCTAAAACTTGTGCAAAACAAGATAAAGCCTATACTATTTACATTAAAATTGGTCTCACATAATTTTTAGTTTCTATGAATAAGTTATGATCATTTTACCCGGAACATCTATTTAAAATGAATTTCAGGGACTAGCCCAAAACCTTATCTTCCATAGCATGTGTCTCCCATAATAAACAACCCATACACTGGAATTTCTACCACGGGTACCTTGATATGTTGTCTCACTATCCTCCAAGTTTCACTATCTGAATCATTCTACAAAATAAGTTATTACAAAAATTGTGTGATGACATGTAAATAACATACCTTAGAACACATCATTAAAAGACTTCAATATGCTCAATAGGTGCTAATGGGAGTATTTTGATATCTTATTTATACTTCCTAAGTAACTTCCTTTAGGGACAACTTTTAATTGTTTTACCCCTTCTCTTCAATCTAGGGATAACCCACTTTCTTGTTGCAACTAACTTTTCCTTAATTAGTAAAATCATAAATACTTTATTGCAACTTTTTTTATCCTTAATTAACTTCTTGTTTCAACCACTTTACCCGTAATTAATTAATTTATTGTTAAACCACTTTGACTATTCAGTCTTCTTGTTACAACTAGTTTACCCATAATTAATTAATCTCTTGTTCTACTACTTTGACCATTCAACCTTCTTGTTACAACATATTTAGCCATAATTAATTCACTGTTGCAACCACTTTGACTAGAAAACGTTTTGTTACAACTAATTTAAATACAATTAATTTCTTGTTATAACCACTTTGACAAGCAAACTTCTTGATGACTTTCTAGGAGCTTCTAGAATAATTGACTTCTCGGTGACCTTCTAGGGGCTTCTAGAATATTCTTGAGGGTCCTCCAACTTCACAAGGAAATAGATCACTAACCATGAAGAACCACGTGACGTACCATATATCACCGAAAATGACATGATGTGTATTATCCATATAAAATAGTCTTTCTTGCATATTCATTGATCTTCATTCCTTTATACCTCAAACAAACTGGAGTCCCTTACCCAAATTTCTGGAGCTATCGAAATGTGTTACCAGACATACTCAAGGGTTGAAATCAATCTTTAAGGGTTGACATCAATCTTTAAGGGTTGACATCGATCTACAATACCACTCTCCAAGGGTTGACATCAATGAAAAACAACTATCCAAACCAATTGTCCATCAATAAAAACCAATTCTCTAACAATATCCCCCTTTGGCATTGATGGCAACACTTAGTCATCACAAAATGCATGCTCATACTCCTCATAAATGTTTCTATCTCTCCCCCTTTGACATCAATGGAAATGGGTATCCCTCCTTAGGGATGCTCACCCTTACTAAACTCTCCTTGGGGCTTCTCCCCCTATCTTCACTATCCTTTGGGATGCTCCACCTATCTAAATTGTCCTTGGGGATGATCCTTGTGTCTTCATGCCTCTGATTACTCTATCTCTCCCTTTGAAAAATGAGTAACTCCCTCTCTCGATCTGACATTGTACTTGCTCTAACCAATCCTGGTTAAAATAATAGCCCCTCCTGTAGGTGTGTCTTCCTCTCTATATGCTACTAATCTTCCCTTCTAAAAATATCTCTCTTTGATGACTTCTCTACATGTTCTTGTGTAGATCAATATAGTTCTTCCTATACTTGCTTCCTTTTGGACTTATTTTCCATTGATGCTTCCTTGTGTAATCAGCTGACATATATAAAAATCATTCAATAATAAGCATTCAAATATTCTTGTATCATTATCATCCATTATGATATTATTCCTTTATCTCTGAACCACTCTCTAAACCAATCTATGAATCTAATATTTCCTAAACTCATGCTCTCAACTGTCCATAATGTTGACCCATTTGTCCCTATACTATTCTGAAGTCTTCTCGACTGTAAATAATCATCAAATGTGTCCACTAATCTTCTCTATATGCATACCAAACTCTACATGCCTAGAACAACATGTGCTAACGATATCTATGTCAGAATACAACCATAGATTTCTTCATGTGCAACTTCCAACTGACACATGTGTGGGAACACTGCTTTATCAACCGATCAATTTTTCATTATGTACTTCTACTATCGAAACACTTTGAAGTTGTATCTATCAAACATTTGCAACATCATAATTCAAATTGCTTGAAAGATACTCTTTGATATGTAGAGATATTGTCTATACTCCCCCTATTCAACATTCATAATACTAGGAGTCTCCAAGCTGGATAGCTCAAAAGAATATCGTCCCGAAGTAGTCTCCATCTTCATATGTAGACTCATCATATCTCTAAACTCTGACTTATTTCTTTCTGCCTGTGGATTTATTTTGCACTATAATTCCTGAAAGTACAATTTCTTGGGGTCGTTCTTTATTCACCTGCTCTTCTTTTCTTTCTCGTGCTACTGCAACTCATGTGATCTATGGGACTTGTTATTTCTTTACTTGCTATTTGTTATAATCTTTCACTGCTGCAGATTCTGAAAATATGGTTCTTGAAACATGTTCTTCTTTTTCTTGATTTCCTTGTCTTTCTCATACTATGGCAAGTCTTGTAATTTCTGAAATATGGTCTTTATTAACTTGCTCTTCTTCTTGTTCTTTTCTTTTCCAAATTTTAGTATATCTAATATATGTTTCTATCTTCATGGATGGAACTATCATGCTTCTACAATTCCAAGCTATATGACCACAGTTGTGTCATTCATAAAATTTGAGATTATGTGGGGCCACATAATTATTTCTTGCTTGAACATTTCTTCCATAAGTCCTGCAATCTGAAACCTTATGTCCAAAGTTAGTACAATAAAAACAATGACCATAAAATAAATTTACATACCTGGGAGTGGATGATCTTGTCTGTGTTGTATTCCTTTTGAAATCATGCTTTGGTTGATCACGATATTCTCTTCTATTGGCTCCTTCATTATGAGTGAAGCTTCTTGGTTGTCTAAATGTGAAAGGTCTTCTTTGATTTCCATCTCTTATGTACTCTTCTTCTTGAGTCTTATGTCCTTTTGAAATATTCTTCTTTAAGGGCTTGACTTCTTCCTTCTTTATAGAATATTTGATTACTTCTGCATAACTCTTAGGCTTCTCTTCACATTTCCCTTCCGATGACCTATGACATTTCCCTTCAACTATCTTTATTGATGATGTGGATGTTTCTTCATTGTTTTTGCTGAGCTTGACAACTTTTATTCTTAACATAACAACTTCTTCTTCAAGCTTCTCGCAATCCTCTTCTTTCTTCTTCATATGGATCTTCATTACTTCTTCTGCTCTTCTTGCTTCTTCAAGTTGGATCTTCAAGGTGACGATTTATTCTTCAAGTTCACTTTCTCATTGACTGTATTCTACTTCATGATTATTTTCCTTTTTAGTCTCTATATTGTATTCTATTTCATTGGGATTTTCAGTCTCATCACTTTCAATTTTCAAATATGGGCATTCAAATTCAAGATGTCCTCCTTTTTCACAATTAAATCAGAAAAACATTCTTCTGTTGATTTTGTACTCTTCTTATTCTAAATCTGTCTGATATTATGAGCATATTTCCTCTTTTTTTGTACTTGCATATTATTTTGAATTCTCTGAATTTGTGATGGGTGAAGAATATATATTATGTAACTTATCCCAAATATCTTTAGATGATGAACATTTAGCCACTTTGTCCTTTACTGAATCATATAGTCCTTCCAAAATGAAATCCATTGCAATTTTGTTATTTCATTTTAGTTCCTTCATGGTTGCAGTCTTTTCCCTTTTTGAACTATCATATTCTGTAACAACTAATTGTCAAATATCATACCCATGTTCCTATAAAAATACTTTTGGTTTCTGCTCCATATCTCATACTCTAGACCACTCTGACCATCAAACATTGGTACTCCATTCTCAGTGCATTCCATGTGTTGGAGTTACTTCACACACACCTAGGATTTATTTTTCCCAAGGTTATTCCTTGTTTATTAGTCATAATTAGTCATTATCCAGTCTCCTATATTTTAGGGGAGAATATTCCACCTAGAGAATATTCTCTTTCAGTTGACACTTCAGTTTGACTAGTTGAGTTGAGTTTAGATGTTGCATTGGTTTTTTTCACCATGAAACATTGGGATCATTACCAACTCACTACTCTTTGTTCAGTCAGTTAACTGAAGACTAGTTGACTAGTTAACTTAGCTAGGTGGCAGTTCACTCCCGTAACTGCCTGAGAGACTAGACTAGGTGGCAGTTTACTCTTGTAATTGTTGGTGTGTGTCCAGATCAATCTAGACCACCACTATGGATCATTATTTACTTATGTAGCCTATATCTATTGTAAATTATTCACTCTTTGAGTGTGGAATACAGTTAATGAGAATTATTTTTCATTCTTTCTCTCCTTCTTCTTCTTTCTCAAATTCTCTCTGCAAATGTGTGTAGTATTTTCTAGCTAGATATATTATGTGCAGGTTCAACACATTTACATGGTATCAAAGATGATGGACTGCTAAGAAAAAACTACATTAAATTATTTTTGCAGGTACTGAAGATTGAAGACAACAAAAAGATGGATTATTCGGCAGAAATACTTCTCATGCCTCATAACTATTTGGATTGGAAGCCAAAAATTTTTCTTATGCTCAGATGCAAAGGCTTGTACCAAATAACTATGGAAATGGAAGTAGAGCCTGATTCTTCTGATCAGAAAAACGATTTTCTCAATAGACAATTTATGGCCATAGGATGTATCCTCTATTTTATTTCTCCCGAAATTCTCCATCAAGTATATGATGACTCACAAGCATGGATGATTTTAGGGGCTAAATTTTTCTCATGGGCTAATTTTCCATGTTTTTTCCCAAAAAAAGATTCGTTATTCTAAAAATGATTCGCCCAAATTCTACAGGATAAAGTTATTTTACCTTAAAAATATCCAAAATTGTATACAAACTATATAAAATCCTTAGAAATTTGAATATGTTTACAAAAACATCGCTAACATTTTATAGTTAGCATATGAAGGATTAGTAATATTCGCCAAGGTTTCTACATTTTAAAATACATTTCCATCCTTAAAATCATCCCTGCTCACAAGAATTCACTCCAAATGATTTATGGAGTATATTGGAGGTTTTATTTGGGAATAAGGAAGAATGCATGCAAAATGTTGACAAGATAGAGAATGTAGAAAAGCCACTGGAAGATAAATCATCTCAGTTTGAAGAGCCTTCTACACAA
>ML779698.1:2712710-2738376 GCA_009831015.1 Picea engelmannii | reverse complement strand
GTGCTCTCAACAAACTAACCATCAAAGACAAATTTCCCATTCCTGTCATTGATGACCTCCTAGATGAATTGAGTGGCGCCCAATTATTTACCAAACTTGATCTTCGCTCAGGCTATCACCAGATATGTATGAAAGAGTCCGACATTCCCAAGACCACCTTTCACACTCATGAGGGCCACTATGAGTTTTTGTTCATGCCCTTTGGTTTGTGTAATGCCCCCTCCACCTTCCAGAGTCTCATGAACCATGTCTTCCACCCTTTTCTCCGTCATTTTGTCTTAGTTTTCTTTGATGATATCCTCATCTATAGAAAAACCTAGATAGACCATCTTACTCATGTGGATCAAGTTCTCCACCTACTCTCTCAGCACCAACTTTTCCTGAAACAGTCCAAATGTACTTTTGGTGCCTCAGAAGTAGAATACTTGGGTCATCTGGTGGGAAAGGATGGCATTAGGGTGGACCCAAAAAAGATTGAAGCTATGCAAGACTGGCCTCACCCAAAGACTCTCAAAAGATTTTGGGGATTTTTGGGCCTCACCGGGTATTATCGCAAGTTCGTTAAGAACTACAGAAAGATTGCAGCACCTCTCACGGCTCTCCTAAAAAAGAACTCTTTCACTTGGACTCCAGCAACTGCTCAATATTTTCAAACCTTGAAGACGACCATGTGCACCACTCCAGTTCTCGCCCTTCCCAACTTCACAAAGACCTTTGTGTTCGAATGTGATGCCTCAAGGAAAGGAATCGACGATGTCCTTATGCAAGAGGGTCGACCTTTGGCCTTCACTAGCAAGAAACTGTCTGAAAAGAATCTGGGCAAACCCATTTATGAAAAATAAATGTTGGCGATTCTACATGCCGTTGATTTGTGGCATCCATATCTCTTGGGGCAATGATTCCAAATTAAGACAGACCATCAAAGCCTCAAGTACTTTCTGGAACAACGCATTTCCTCCCAGGAACAACAAAAATGGGTGACTAAGCTCTTTGGATATGATTATGAGATCATTTACAAGAAGGGAAAAGACAATGTCATGGCGGATGCACTGTTCTGAAAGTATGAATACGAAGGATCCCTTTTTTCTCTTTCCTTCAATATACCCGATTGGCTCCAAGCTGTGCGCCAGGAATGGCTTCAAAATCCCAAAAGTTCGCATCTGATCCAGCAACTGCAGAACAAGGCTCTGGCTCCCCTAGGGTACTCCTGGCTCTAGGATGAGCTTCGATACAAAGGCCGCTTGTATTTAAGTAAACAATACAAGCTCAAATCCATGGTGCTTTCTGAACTTCATGCTACACCCACAGTGGGGCACTCAGGGTTCACCAAAACATATGACGGAGTCAAACGTTCTTTTTTCTAGGATGGTATGAAATAGGACATCCATAAGTTTGTCACTGAATGTGAGGTGTGTCAACACAATAAGGGAGAAACAGTCAAATCTCCAGGCACCCTCTAACTACTTCCGATTCCCCCTGCTATTTGGAAGGATATCTCTATGGACTTTATTACAAGCTTACCCAAATCAGGGAATAAATTAGTCACAATGGTGGTGGTGGATCGCCTTTCCAAGTATGCTCATTTTTGCGCTCTTCCCCACCCATTTACTGCATCCACGGTGGCGCAAATTTTCATGGACCAGGTCTTCAAGCTTCATGGCATGCCGCACTCTATTGTTTCCAATCGAGACCCAACTTTCACAAGCAATTTTTGGCAAGAGTTGTTTAAGCTACAAGACACACAATTGCATCTCAGCTCATCTTATGATCCCCAAACGGATGGTCAAACGAAAGTTTTCAACAAGTGTTTGGAAACATATTTGAGGTGCTTTGCCTCTGAAAAACAACACCAGTGGGCTCAATGGTTACCCCTCGCCAAATGGTGGTACAACACTACATACCATACAACCACTCACATGACTCCTTTTGAAGCAGTATATGGACAGAAGCCACCTTCAGTTCTCTCATATTTATCGGGTACCTTGAAGGTCCAGGCAGTTGACCAAACACTTACAGTCTGATAGGATATCCTCCGTACCCTTAAAGAGAACTTGGTCATGGCACAGAATAGAATGAAGCAACAAGAAAATAAAGGTCGCTTTGAACGTCAATTTGCAGAAGGGGATCAGGTGTTTCTGAGACTGCAACCATATAAGCAAACTTCCCTCAAGGCCGAGCATTGTCATAAGCTAGCACCCAAATTTTATGGCCCTTACAGTTCTCAAGCGTGTGGGACAAGTTGCATATCAGTTAGCTCTGCCCAGTCAGTCGAAGCTACATCCTATTTTTCATGTTTCGTGCTTGAAGAAGGTGATTGGAACCAGGTGCCAAATTCAAACCAACCTTCCAGAGTTAGCTGAAGAAGGATCCATTTGGCTACAACCAGAAGCAGTTTTGGACCAGCGTGAGTGTCACCTGCGTCAGAGAACCATCAAGGAAGTTCTAGTAAAGTGGAAAGATATGACTCCAATATATGCCACTTGGGAACCAGCTACCATTCTGCAGTAGTTTCCACATCTCAAGCCTTGAGGAAAAGGTTGTTTTTAAGAGGGCGGACATGTTAAGGTCCTAACCCGCACATAGGTATATCAATGAATTCGGATGTAATAAAGGTAAATATTAATAAGGCCTTTCAATAAAATAGAATAAGGTGGATGTAAGAAGAACTAATAGAAGCTTCCACTTCTAGAAGGATCTTCCTCTAGATGCTTCTCTTAATAGACATATTTAGTATAAATAAGGGTCGAGGGTATGAGAACCCTAGCTTGGATATTATTGTAACAGAGCGCTACTCGATTGGAGGTTGCCCCCTCGAATAGGCCTATGAACATTGCTTTATGAATCAAAGTGTTATTTCTATTGCTATTGTTATATCATTTATGTGTATTGTGAAGATTATGCTAGATATTTTACTGTTATTCTTCCATTTCTAGAACTTTATTTCTGTTCTACATATTTTATATATCTGGTATCTTGCACAACCACTTTGACTAGAAAATTTTTTGTTAGAACTAATTTACCCATAATTAATTTCTTGTTATAACCACTTTGACTAGCAAACTTCTTGATGACTTTCTAGGATCTTCTAGAATAATAGACTTCGTATTGACCTTCTAGGAGCTTCTAGAATATTCTTGAGGGTCCTCCAACTTCACAAGGCCATATCTCAGTAACCGTGAAGAACCATGTGACATACCATATATCACTGAAAATGACATGATGTGTACTATCCATCTAGAATAGTCTTACCTGTACTGAACCTTCTGGAGCTACCAAAATGTGTTACCGGACATACTCAAGGGTTGACATCAATCTACAATATCACTCTCCAAGGGTTGACATATATGACAATCAACTATCCAAACCAATTGTTTGATAGTATTTGTGGAAGAAAATAACAGTCGCAAAATAAGCATCGAAAAAGGGACAAGCATGCATCAATGAATTCGTAGGAATGGTCGACTACAGTTTCACACTATCGACTAACCTCCAAATTGCACCCAAATTTCATTCCATAGATGATAAAATCCAAACCATGAAAGCACAGGTTGTAAAACAATAGAAGGAAATATCATCATTACCCCCTGTTGAATGACAAGTAGCAATGACAATGATTTCCAACAAACTTCATAAAATTACAAAACACTGCATGGAACAACAAACTATCTCTGGAATCACACTAGATTTGGCCAACAAATCCCAAATGTATTACAATCAACTAGTAGCAACACACTCAGTGGAAGCCCCAATGCAAATAAAAATGGAGCAGATCAACCTTCACTCCTGATAGGTTTCATGGATTGATGTAGATGAGGTTTTCCATCTCATGCATAGACAACAAGAAACTTTTGACGAGGTCGATGGTCACTTTTATCAATTCATCTAGGAACTCATCACAAAAATTCCATCAACCTCCTCTGTGAAGTTGTAAACAACATTGTTGGCTCAAGGAAGAGCCAACTAATATTGTTGGGGGCCTATTGGAACCCAAGGTTTTGAATAAGTTGTGTTTGTGCCACAAATCAATATTGCATACACACCCATGAATATACATTGTGTGGGGTTGGGAAGAATTAGCATCAAGCCCAACCAAATTAATATTTCATGCACCAAACCATTTTTGTATTGCGCAGAAGGAATCTAGAAGAGACTGTATTCACACCAAATATGAGCTTATCTTTGAGAATATTTGTAATTGGTTTTTATAACAACCTAAATGATCATGGGAAAGGGTATGGATGAGTTGGCAAGTTAGTTAGGATTTCCATGCCCCAAGAAAGATATGGGAGATGCATGCGGACACATAAAGTGTGTGGGAATTTTTTTCACTCAAGAGAATGGAGTAGAGTAGTTGATAATGAGAGATTTCAATAGGGTAACAAAGGGTAGACTGGAACAACAAGAGAGAGTTCCATTTCTATTTTTTTCCAAGTCTTGCATATTTTTTTGATTTTAGGGTCAATTTTAAGGTTTTTCATTGGTTTACAAGACCACAATTTTAAACAATTCATAATTTTAACCACCCCACCCCGGAAAAAAAAAAAAAAAAAGTGCTACCAGTAGCACCACTTTCTAATTTGGGGGTAAAAATAGCCACTGAATGCAACCTCTAAAAAATGAAAAACTATGGAGAGTTCTCATTAAGTTAGTAACTTTGTTATTCTCTTTTGATAGTTATATATTCAATGAAAGGTTATGTAATGTTTTGGCAAGACTTGTTATTGTATTTGGATCTTTTCTCTAAGAGTTTTCCCCCTTGAAGAGGCAAGTGAACATAGCTCTATATTTTTCAATATCATTAATACAAGAGATATTTCTTAGGGTTTATCTATTTTCTCTTGTATTCTTATGTTTTTCACTAGTATTTGATTACATTCTATGTGATTTCATCGATGTTTTGGGGTTAATTACATTGCATGTTCCAAGATCCAAAAGGAATGCCACCCAAAAGGGAAGTGGAGCACGAGATATTGTTATTTCCAAACTCTTGTTTACCAAATATAGGATTGTAGATATATTTTTTATTAGAGTCAAATGAAATGAATAAGTAGTTTCAAGAATTGTTAGAGCAAGGAGTCATAAGAACAAGTGTCTCACTATGAAATTCCCAAGTTATTTTGTTGAAAAAGTACAAGATTTTAAGAATATAAATTGACCATAAAGATATAAACAATATCACTCTCAAGAATCGATACCCTTTTCCCTAGATCAATGAATTGTTAGATCAATTGTATATTTAAAGTACATCACCAAGATAGAATTGAAATATAGATATCATCAAGTTTGGATCAAGAAATAATACACTTGGAGGACTTACTTAGAGACAAAGTAAGGTGTATACAAATGGTTAATAATGCCTTTGGTTTGAGTAATGCACTAGCTTGTTTTATGTGTCTAATGAATGATGTGTTGTTTCTATTCTTAGATTCATTTGTCATAGTTTACTTGGAGGATATATTAATGTTTACTTATACTTTGGATGAGCATGTGTTATGTTTGAAGCAAGTTTTAGAGACATTAGGGAAACATCAGTTACTAGCAAACATAAAGAAGTGTGAGTTTTCTAAGCAATCCTTGGTATATTTCAAGCATGTTATTAGAGGGGTTAGTTGAATATTGATTCTACAAAGATAGAGGGCACCCTTAAATGGCCCACTCCTACTAATGTCAAAAAAGTTAGGATTTTTATGGGAGTTTCCAAATATTTAATAAATTTCTATATATCATAATTTATTGGCTATGGAGACACCACTCTATGTTGACAACAACCAATGGTGAGAGTTTCTAGTTGGGTAAAAATAAGCATAAATCCTTTGAATAAATGAAGTAGAATATTAGTTCAACCCCGGTCCTAACACAACCTAAATTGCAGAAGTATTTTTAAAATAAAACTAATTCTATTGGGTATGTTATGAGAGCGGTATTAATGTAAGGGGATAGATCGATCTACTGTCATTTGGAGCTATTCCATGGAAACATATTGAACTACACTATATATGAAAAGGAGATTATACCTTGGTTCAAGAATTTTAGAAATGAAACATTATCTATTGGGTGAAGAGACCATCCTCCATACCAATCACCAACCTGTTTATTTTTTAAAGAGAAAGGCTTAAGAATGAAGTTCATTCCATTTTAGAATTTTACTTAAACCTTGAACAATTTGTTGCAGCAACCAAGATCACAAGCAAAAACATTATGCACAAGTACACAAGAAGTATCCTGGGACCTTGGGAAACCCTTCTCGACAAGGGAAGAAAACCTAGCCAATCCTTGATATATTCTTTAATAGATTGACCTCCACCACCATAAACACCTAGCACACAAAAGGGTGCTCACAAACCCTAGAAACCTAGTGCCCAAGAGAGGTGTGCACTTTTCCCAAGAAGAAGTGTTTTTTGAAATTTCCAAACTCACACTTGTGATATGATTCCTCAATGGGGAATTTACCTTTATTAATATTAGATTGAACCTGTCAAAAGAAGTGTCTTAATTAATAATTACTATATTAATTAATAATTACTATATTAATTATCTTTTACATTAATTATCTTTTGCATTAAGGTGGGGTCAACCTGTACCCTTTACATTACAAATAGGGTTACAGGTAAGTCTGACTCTTGAACAATATAGCAAGGGATCTCATACACCCACTAGTGCTCAGCCACTAGGGGCACATCCATATGTGCTTAGCCACAAGGATGTCCACATCTCTATCTAACTGCGTCTCACAGGAGAACCACACTCACTAGTGCTCAACCACTAAGATCATGTTCACCTGTGCTCATCCACAGGCACGTCCAACTCAACAGATCTTATTTCTCACTGCATTACACAAGAGATTCATATGGATTTCATCATCTCAACTCTCTAATTAGAGGAGGCTAATACATCATATCATCTCTGTCTCATAATGATGCACCCAACTCATGGGATTTTCCACACATTCACATGTGCTCAGCCACAGGCATGTCCAACTCAATAGATCTTCTTTCTCACTGCATTACACAGGAGAATCATCTCGAGTTCGTCTCAACTATTTATAAGGAGGAGACCAGCACAACAATCCAGTTATGTCTCAGATAGGAACCACACACCCAAATCAGAGGCTCTCTCTCAGTTCTATGTCTTGGAGGATGTCTCACGCAGCTACAATCATCAACACAACCAAGTTTTGTAAACCTATGAAGTGAGTGTATGGTTGTTTCCAGGGAAGTGATCAAGGAATTAGTTTTGAAGTGAGTGTATGACTATTTCTTCTATCCTTTTTTTTTTATTCACTACTCATGTCAAAACGGTATTGGTGACAGCATGGCCTTAGTAGCTATTATAACCCTAAATTGCACCACATATGCATACCTGGCATTGGGCCCTCTTACTTTCTCTTTTTGCCAAGCCATCACTAAGAATCTCTTCTTAAAAACACTATTTTTGAAGATGTACGCACCCTGCACCACTACTTCCCATGTACACATGCTTGTTGCACCACTACAACCCACGTATGTGCACTAGCTACACCATTACAGCCCGCGTATACTCACAAAAGTTGCAAAAAATAAAAAGTTGCAAGGAATTCGTTGAGATTACGGGTTATTGGCTAGTTCCCCAACTGTCCCACTACCTATAGCCCATCACCCAACAAAATAAACATCCTTTTGTCATATAAAAGGAGGTTTTGGGGTCTCATTCCAAGGCTAAGAATAAGAACAGTGAAACTCTTCTCGTTTCACATCCCCTCCTTGCACCAAGAATTTGCAGCCACCTTGTGAGATTTGTACCAGAAATTCCCATTCTTTCCTTTTTCCTCCATCATAAGCCTATTCCACTCCCTAGAGAGAGGTTTAGAAGAGAAATATACGTGGAAGTTCAGTTGGATCTTGGTGAAGAGGATCCCAGACTAGGTTCGAGGATCAGTCGTCGATCTCATTGTTGGATTACTGAGAGGGGGGGGTGAATCAGTAATAACGTAATTATAATCTTTTTTTTTCAAATTTTATATCAATGTATAATTATTATCCAATAATGAGCAGTAAGAAATAAACAATCACACATATACATAGTACACCAGTGTTTTACGTGGAAACCCAAATCGAGAGAAAACCACAAAATGCTTTTTCTTATATGTCTTGAAGAATTACATTCATTGGAAGAACACACTTACTTTGTTTTCCAGCTGCAATTGGAAGGAGGCTCCAACCCCCTAGTTTCTCAGGCTACAACTTGAGGGAACCTCCAACTCCCCAATTCTCTGGCTACAACCAGATGGAGGCTACAACCCCCTATGTTCTCCGGCTACAACCGAAAGGTGGATACAACCACCTATCCTTGGACCGTCCTGCCACCCTGAAGTAGAAGTAGAATGATGGAACCACTTTCAAACTATCACTGTGAGATATACTGTTGTAAACCTATACCAATAAATCTGAACCATGCATCAACCATGCATCAACCTGTACCTCAACCTGTACCATAAACAAGTGCATCAACCATGCACCAACCTGTAATCAGCCTGTACCATAAATAAGTGCATCCAACCATGTACAAAGTATGTACCAATCATGTGTCAACTACTCATCAACTATGACTCATCAATATGTACCAACATCATCAACTATACACCTCATGTATGTGCGCCAACTCATCAACTACTTGTCTCAACCATGTACTCAACATGTAACACAACCAAAATACCTCATCAATTTCATCATCCAAATCTGATTTGTAGCTCTATAATAGACCTCGTATATATGATCACATTCCTACAAACCTTCCTTAACTTTAAAAACAAGAGACTAGCATTTTCATCAACCTTTTCTTTAGTCACACATGCCTAGTTTTGGATTAGTCAACAACCCTAACTTGAAGTAATCATAACCTTAAACTTGTAATGTATAAAGATATTAAGATGATACACAATGTTCTTCAATGTAGTTTATGCAATTCCTCCAAGTGTCACTACTTGGAACCTCTCAGAAAAGGATTTATAGCAAAAATGGCATACCTTGCTAAATTATGGCTTATTCTAGAGAGAGACCTTATAGAGCGTGCCCCGCACACACTATTTGATGAATTGATCTGAAAATGTTACAAAGAATACTAAATATTGTACCCTAACCAACACATTTGGTCTCACTAAATTTGGATCTGTTATGAAAAAGTTATGACTTTTTTACCCGAAACACTTGATTTTGACTAGTTTCAAGACTGGACACGAACCCTATTTTCCACGGAGTGTAACTCCCAAAATACAACGACACACAAGCTGAATTGTTTACCAAAGATACTTGGATATGTTTTCTCACTTTCATAGAAATTTCAGGATCTGAATCATTATAGAAAAAAAGTGAGATGACCTGTAAATAACATACCTTAGAAAGTACCATCAAAAGAATTTATCCTTCCTTGCATTTTGGCCTTCTTTTCTTCACTTTCCTCAGAATTTTGGCTTAGATATCATTTTTTTACCTCAGACACCTATATATATTCAATATGTTCAAGTGTGATTCAAATGAGAGAGCCTTGCCTCTTATTTATACTCTCCAAGTAGCTTCCTTACAAACATATTCTAGGTCACTTGGCCCACTTTCCTTATTTTAGGGTTGGGTCCACTTCTAATTTCGCCATCAAATTTATTATTAAAAAAAATTATTTTGTATTCACTTTGAATTATAATACACTCATCAATTCACTTTATTATTTACCTTTTAAAATCTCTTAAACCACTTTGATTACTTTGACCTTTTGGGGCTTCTAGATGACATATGAGGGTCCTCCAACTTCGTAAGGCCATAATTCTCAAACCGTGAGGAGTTATGTGACGTTCTACATACAACCATAAATGGCATGACATGTACTATCCATATAGAATAGTATTATATGAAAATATATCATAACTCATACCGTTACCCATCAAACAAACTTGGGTCCATTACCCAAACCTAAGGTCTCCAACTTCTCATGGCCATAACTCTATAACCGTGAGGAATTATGTGACGTTCCACATACCACCGGAAATGAAATGACAAGCACTATCCATATAGGATAGTTTACCTGACAAAATCACTTTCCTTCATTTCATTATTCCACAATTAAGCATGTATTCTCTTACTCCACAAAGCGTCTTCCCGTGAGGGTTTTCACCATAAGGGGACCACTTTGGAGTTCATCCATATTTAATTCTTATCAACAATGAAAAAACAATAATGAGTCATATTTAAATCAAACAATATTGGGTCCATTACCCAAACCTTTGTGCTACAGGTCTTTCTTCAAGGGTTGACATCAATGACAACCAACCTTAATCAACACTCATTGTAAGTAAACATTCTGATATCAATAAAAGGTATTTTTTTTGTCCCGAAATATGATGTCTCAAATATTTGTGTTTGATTTATGCTTTATTTTAACATCAAAACCATGATTTATATATGAGATGTATGCTTGTAGTTCCCTTTTTATTTTTTTTTGAATGCAGGTCAGCCTTGGGAGGAGACTTGTAGTCAGCGGAGCGATCGAATGCAAAATGATCGACACCAGACGTTGAGTTAAAGGTAAAGTTACTAGATCTTTTCACTTAGTATTTCATGAATGAATGTGGGGTATATTCAGGGTAGTTATAAAAAGTAGGAGAATTTTAGATGGTTAGATCTTCCTACATGTTGAACCCTAGTGTAGTCCATAGGGGGGTTTTCTTGCTATAGCAGTAGCATGAGAGTCTAAGTGCATGCTTTCCTCAAAATTTGCTTTATAAGTTTTTTATCTATAAAAAATAAATAAAAATAAAAATAAAATCCCATGCATTAATCCATGTGCAAGACAGGATTATCATCCAGTGGAAAGTGCTTAAATATGGTAAAGAGGTTTTTAGTAAAGAAGGATTCTATTGCAAGAAATTTCAAAAATTCTGGTGACAATTGAAGATAGATCTGCCTCTCAGATAGAAAAAAAAAAAAAAAAAAATCCATGAGCCATGTCTACAAAAAGTAGATCTAGAAGATTTATCTAATTATCATTTCCAACCTATAGAGGATATTAAATAATCATGGACTACATTAGATGAAGAGAAGACACTAGAGCCATAGATCGAAGATTTTTTGACATGTTTATCAGTAGATCCTTTGTGCATCACAAAGTGTGATGACCAATTCTTAGAAGAACCTCATGATATGACAACCAGAGAGAGCCAAAGAAAAAAATATTACATTGAAGCTTGGTTCCAAACCATCATCAAGCTTCATTTCCCTTCCATCCTTCAACACTTCTTGGAATCATCTCCACAAGAGCAGTTGGTTCCTCATGTATGGATAGTCATTGAGGTATATTTTTCGTATTTGGATATGAGTTTATTTGAGATTTTGTTGCACACATGGATTCATTGGAGATACTCCTACACTTGAGAAAATACTTCATTTTTAAATTAGGGTAGGGTAGTGTACAGGTGATTGAATAAAAACAATAAGAAGGGGTCATTCTTAGATCGTTAATTATGGTAGTAGCATAGATCTCCTTCACTCAATGTGGGAAAGTATTCCAAATGGAGAAAGTCCTCTAGCGGATCTCTCTATCTAGCAACAATTTTAGTGAGGATTACCTGCAAGAAAATATGTTCTAAAATAGTCTTGAGAATCCTTCATATGTTCACTCTTCACAAGTTCTTAGTCTTCTGCAAATCGTGCACATTCTAGCCATGCAAGTATATGAAATTGAATAACAAGGTAATCAGAGGTAAGGCATTTATGTTTCTTCCTAGTTCATTTAAAGAGTGGGAAATTGATGTAAAATGAAATACTTGAGCTTGTTGTATCCTATAAGCCCCTTATAACCATGATTCATTACTCCACCTATTCGCCTATATTATAACTATTCCCATTCATCCTATAACTAGTGAGTTGAAACTGCCATTTTTTTCCTACCATTCAACTATCACCTAAATCCACCAAATCATGATATTTTGGCATGAATGGAAAGGAATTGGATGATGCATTTTGGTGATTCAAAGTTGTTGTAGAACATATATGATTTTCTTAATTTATTCTCATGCTTCACCTGGTCCATAAAATGGTTGAGAGCTTTAAAGCCGCTAAGAATAGAAATTAAGTTGAGATTAATATAGACCCCCACATATGGATCATCCTCAAATAGATTTAAAAAAGTTTTTCAGTTTTTAGAACATGTAGACCCCAACCATGCTTGATATAAATGGTTGTAACAGTGGCCTCTTCTATTATATTTCCACTAGAGCATCTTCAGAAGTTTGAACCAACAAAAATTGACAACAGTAAAAAGGAGAATTGTTATTGGCATAATGGAGAAATTCAGACCACAAAAGTTCAAAACTTATAATCACACAATAATAGAAATGGTAGCCTTCAATACCTCTTTGTGATTGAATTAAGGATGGTTTTTGGGAAAGCATATTTTCTAATGTAGCATGGCCATTTGCAGGCCTTCTTTCAAGACACTTCTAATTTCAATACCAGCCATATTTCAATGACTTATATCATATTATCAGCCTCAATTATATGAAAAATAAACTCAGTTGAGCTAACTGATTGTATGATAAGACTGCAAGGGAACAAACAGGGTGGTGCCTCTTGATTCTTTCATTGTAGGTGTGATCTATTGTTGGTATGAGGACAAGACCAAATGATGGAGAAATGATGATTCTGGTTGATAGAGGGTACTAGTGCTCACTTGGCAAGTGTCCTGCAAGGATTGTTGAAGGTTATTTGCGCCAAATTTCCAACAATATTGCAAATACAATACCGACATGAGAATCTAGGAAGAGTATTGGTAAACGTTTTTATCATTGCCTTGTGATCTGGTGTTTTTATGGGATTTTTGCTTGTTACAATTTCATCTATTTGCTTAGTTTCTATGTGACTTGATCTCTCTTACATGACTTACTTCAACCGTATTGCTTCATAGAATATGGAAATTACTATTATCATTTCAATCCCAGTTTGGTATTTTTTGCAATCTCTAACAGAATGCCTTGAAGAATGGAGAGTTACAAGAAGGGAATGCATTTTTGGAAACTTATATACGATTGTTGAACACTTGTAACTAGAATATATTTTGAAGAAGGATACATTGTTGCATAGGGATATGCAGTTTCATCAGTTTGGGGGAGAAGGGTTGTTATGCATGATGGTTTGTGTTCTCCTTTGTAGTTTATAATTTTCTCATTCAAGGCCATGTTTTTAAAAATTGAAAAGTAGAGGAATTGAATCGATGATATCGTGCAAATGGAAAACTGGGTATCCATGAAAATTGGTGAGCAGAAGCACCAAGGTAAAGAGAATACACCCACACATTTTCAAGAAAACCCATTTTGTAAATTTATGGAAATCAAGCACCATCACCTACGACCAATTTATCTTTTGCTTGAAATTTGTGATGTGGGTATCTCCATTTGTTTGTCAGGAGAAGCATAAATATATTCCCAACAACCCTACAAAAGCTTTAGAAAACGCAGTTTGTAGTTTTGAAAAAACATTCACTTTTTGGGAGATGCAAAATCTATAATTTTTTTGCATTTTGAGTTGCAGATTGCCAGTCCACTTGCTATAGATCCTAGTTTGTTGTATTTTTGTTTCCTTGAGAATGTTATTGTTGAAGGTATGTTGGCATGGAAAATGGTTTAGGATGATATTTTACACTTCTGGATGATCATATATAGTGGTGGTGGCTTGTTCAAATGATTTTTTGTGTATAAATATTTTGGAGGCCTGCGTAAGAGAAATAGCCCCTATTTTGTTGTTTTAATGATTGCCAAGTTGTCATTGGAAAAAAGAAGAATCACCATTGTAACACTTGTCAAATTATTATTGTCTTTTCACTTTTGAAGAATCATTAATTTTGTGATGGAGTATTGTTGTCTATCTATATGAGAAGGCTATTGTAATATGAGTTATCTGCTAGTCTTGGAAGTTGATTTGAGCACTTTCCTTGAACCCCCATCGGTTGATGATTTCTGGAAAAAGAAAGTAATTTGGGGGTATGGGATATATGAAAAAGTGGAGAATGTATTGTGAGTGTTGAGACTTTTATGCCAAAGTTTAGAGTACAATTTTTGTTTTGGCGCAACATTGTCATTAATATAATGAAGATGGGTATGAAGATTAAGAAGTTGAAAAAATAACTCCAAGAATTACTCAAGAAATATGATAAAAAGTGAGCTTCCCAAAATAAGAAGTTGCACAAATTGGTATAGAACACCAAGAAAAGGGAGATTGAGAGTACAAAGGGACAGGGCGAGGGCCAATCTCATCATTCATAGATGCTCCCAAACTGATCTAAATCTTAAGGGGGCATATAGTATAATTTTGGATGTAAAAAGCCATAAATCCATATAAGTGTAAAAGGGAGCATGATCAACATGTAATAAGTGGAGTTAGTTGTTCAAAGTTGACTTTGCCAAGAAAAAACCTTATAAAAAAGGAAATAGCAAGAGATTTTAGATCTAGAAGGAGAGGTACCAAAATTGGCCTCATTGTATGTAATGGTTATTCTTAATGGAATCCTTCTTCTCCAACTCTTTCTCTCTTTCTCATATTTTTGTGGTGTATTTAGCTCATGGATTTTCATCAATGTTCTTGTGATTAATTTCATGGCATATTTGTATGTTTTCTCTCCTCCTCTCTCGGCATCAAGCCTTCTAGATCTCAACCCTCAAGATCTGGATCAATGGTATCAAAGCAAGATTAGCGCTCCATGGGAACAAGGTTTTGAAGCATGTTGTGGGTTCAAATATTTGCAGCAAGAACCAACCTCCTTTTGGTACTCTCGAAATCCATTTGTTGGGCCATACACTGTAAGCATCACAGTTGGTCCAATGGTACTACAGAGTTTTTCTACCCTCAATTCTTCGTTCACCATTGTAAGAGCATCCATACATGGATTTATTACATCCATTGGTCTACAATATTTGCAGGGTTTCTATGTTTTCCTCGGAGGCTCTGTGACCTCTACAACAATCCACACTACTCTACAAACCCTTGGAATTCTTTGTATAACCGCCATAGAAGCAGAATCTTGGACGAAATGCAAGACAAACCTCTTCTACAAAATTTATAGAGACATTGCGACCTCCACATAGTGTTTTAGAGGCTCTATCATAGATCATCAGAATTTTTTTCCATCAGCTCAAATGGGTATTTAATGGAATTTTATTTCGTTTCCTGGTTTGAGAGATCCCACTCATTGAGGAGATGCATGTCTTTGTTCCTAGACAGTCACATGTACCTAGAACTTCAGAAATATTTTTCTCATTACGTGGGCCACCTCAGAAAAATTTCATAGCTCGTCTAAAAAAACATTCCATCAGCTCAAATGGGTATTTCGTGGAATTTTTTTCCTTTTCTGATTTGAGAGATATCACTCATTGAAGATATGCACGTATTTGTTTGAAGATGGTAATGTGTACCTAGAACTTCAGCAAGATGTTTCTCACTCCATGGGCCACCTTAGAAAAAACTCCATATACCAATGGAAATATCTATTCAGTAGCTCAAATGGGTCTTTGACAAAATTGGATTTCATCACTTGTAGTAGAATGAACCAAAAATGAATTGGCCTCCTTTTTGTCCATCTTCCCATCCTCACTTATCCCTTTGGTATATTTATGTAATGTCCCTTTCCCCATGACGACTCCAATAGGGAGCGACTTAATAGTATATATGTTCCTGTAGACTATAGTCGAGAGAAAAAGGGAACAACACCTCAATTTGATGTCATTTAACCAAAAGTCTTAAGTGAAAGTGCCATTATATAGAAAAAAGGAGGAAAAGGGTATTTTAAGTGACTTAAATGATTGTGAAGATAAAACTTAGGAAAATTCACTTGATTAATCAAAGTGAATGTGAAATTAGAAGAAAAAAGGTCTTTTAAGTGACTTAGTGGTTATTGATAAGTGACTTAAGTGGTTATTAAGTCAAAACTTAGGGAAAAATCACTCATTTAATAAAGTGAAAGGGAAATTAGATTAGGAGGGGAGTATAAAGGAGAAAAGTTGGTATGATTCACCAGTATGCATGAGTTGAGTTGAGAATTAGACCTCAGAGGAGAAGTCAGACGACTTTCTTCATGTTTTGTGGATTTCTAGAGGAAACCACCACCATTGATAGATTTTGGTGTTGAGAGACACACCCTAGTCCTTCGAAAGAATCACCCTGATTCTTCATCATGCTTCAGAGTACAGGATTGGATCCTTCCTTAAGGATTCGCTTCATTTATAGGTTCAGGTTTAGGAAGATTCATATAAAATATATAGCATGGATTTATCTTGGAAGCATATTATGGAATGCATGCATCATATTTGAGCTTATTGCAGTAGATTTGATCTTATTGCAACATATCCAAGATATATCCTTCTTGCATGCAGCAGATCAGAATTGCATGTGTTGTCTAGGGAGAGGGATATCTAGTGGGAACATATTTCATCAAATTCCTAGGAGCATAGCTATCAAATCTCAATTTTTCATTGGATCTACTAGTTGCAGGAAACAATCCTTCCATGCATGCAACAAATTTGAATTGCATGTTGTAGATCGATCAATGAATGTTATAGATTGGTATTTTACTTATCCTCATTGGTACTATAGGATAGTTTTATCTCTATTAAAATCTAATTGAGGAATTCTGGGATTGATTTCAAGTATTTCCATTTATTAGCATTTGTTGTTATTTAATAAAATGAAATGGGTTATTTATGGATCCAACAATGTCATTCATGCTACAAATGAGAACATAAAACTAAACAAACACATCTAAAAACCCAAGAAACACATATAGAAACCCCCTGTGTATCAGATATGTAGAAGAACATCTAATAGTAGCAGTAAATATCCAAATTCAAGGATCAAGGATATTTCATTGGTATCATATCATTCTTCCTCCCAACCTATGAGGAAATGCTTGAATCATGACTCGATGAATATGGGAACAGGAAAAGAGTATCCATAGGGAAGGGGTCACATAGGAGACGAGTACGTTCGGTACTGTAGGGATCATAGTAGAGAAATAAGGGAATTAAACAAAGGATACTACACCCCCTTACACATCCACTCAGATACAAAAGAAAAGTCAAAGGAAAGAGGTCATATTAGCTTAGAGATAGAGGTAGAATTAGAGGGGAATATGGGGGATAAAGAGGACCTTCCAAAGGGCCATGGGAAAGTCCCACAGATCCCTTATGACAATACCCAAGCTATGTTTAATTATCTCACCGGAGGTAAGAGAGACATGATGAATTCCATAACACATATGGAAATCAGTTCACAAATGATCCAGCACAACGTGGGCACGAATGGTGCAAATCTAGTAGGTGGAGCGAGTGGTTTCATGGGAAACCAAGGAAGTGGAGTGAGTGGCTCCAGTGGGAACCAAGAAGGGTCAAGTGGACATCAATTACCCTCAGTTTCATGGAGAACAACAGATGAGACAGCCAATACAACAGATGGGACAGTCGAGATAGGGGAAAACGGGACCAAGAGATCCAATTAAGAATATGGAAGATACTACTTAGCACTAGGCCCAAAGTTTCACGCTGACATGATCTTGATAGACTATTTTTCGATCAAAACCTATATTTTATCAAGAAAGTTGGGAAAATGACAATCCCTTCTTTTGATGGATCTTCTAGGTGTTCAGCTCAGGCATGGGTACAAAATCTTGACACATATTTCAAGCTTAATCAGATGACAGAATATGAAGCCATAAGATTCTCCACATTACATTTGGAGGGGGAATCCCATGAGTGGTGGAATCATGGATTGGTGACCTTGGGTCACAATCGTATCACATCCTACTCGGAGTTCACAAAGATATTGATGATGAGATTTGATCGTAGAAATATGGAACTTTGCTTCAAATACTTGAAACAGTTGCGACAGACCGGATCAGTTGAAACTTTCTTAGGGACCTAACCTCCCTAAATCCTCATGTAGGTAGAATAATATGTTTTCCATGTAACAAAGGTCGACGTTATCCTATAAGGCCTATTTAATAAATGAGAACAAGTCAATGTAAGAAGACCTAATAGAAGATTTTGCTTCTAGAAAGTTCTTTAGAAGATAGAATTAGTATAGATAAGAGCAATAGGCATGAGAAGTCTTTGTATTGAGAATTATTGTAATATAGCTCTTCTCTGCTAGAGGTTTCCTCCTCGAAGAGGAAATTGAACATTGTTTCCTATCAATAAAGGTATAATTTTGGTGTTGTGGTTCCATATAATTTGTTTTTATATTGTTATCTTTGCAGTATTTAGTCTTCTATTGTTATTTCAGTTTTATTCTCTACATTATTTCTCTTTTTTGCTAATATAATAGATATGGTACCTTACAAGTGGTATCTGAGCACTATCCTTGGTAGAATATTGTGGGTTATTTTTTTCTAGGGTAGAGATGTATTCTGATGTCTTAAATCTATAAAGATCTGACGTTCAGTGCATAAATCCATGATCGTGGAAGCATACACACAGGAAATACAAGTGGTACTTAAGTGCACATTGTTGGCCACCCTTGTAACCCTTGTTGGTACCCCTTTGAGTGGTAGTGCATCAGACAACACCTGTATATGGATTGGCCTAGATATCTTGAAGCCCTTCGTAGATAAATCAATTGGTCACCTGACTTCTATAGTGCCACCGAGAACAACGCTCGGGAAGATACTCTCTATTACATGGGTAGTCGGGTAGTAGGGATAAGGGTATGGTATAGCCTCCTTAGTTGGTTCCATGAGATATTGGGTTGAGTACTATCGTTGGACCCCGCACGTATATCAAAGAGTTATAGCATGGGGAAAACTCTTGTCTATAGAAACCTTGAATATCCTAACCCTTGGGAAAGAAATAGAGATAGAACATAAAATATCCATTGCAGTGCAACGTCACCTCCTCATTTTGGTTGCAAAATTACTACATATTTTTTCTTGTTACGAATTTGGGCCTTTTAACACTGCAATATTATTCAGATCAAAGTATAAATCCATAGGAGTATAGTGGTCTCGTCGGCACCCTTATTTGGGACCTATTCCATTAGATTCCCCTTTTCACCCTGATCATAGTGGTACCTTTCATTTTTAAGCCTTTTTCAGTAGACCCGACCCCTTCCCAACATCCCTATTTTCCACTTCTCCCATTACATTTCTCTTTTTAACCATGATCATGGTGGTACCTGTCACTTATAAGTCCTTTTATATGGTCCCACCCACCCATTTCCCCTTACTGACACTCTCCATATCCAAATGGACAACACTCACAACCAAGACCTGCAAGCTTCCATCAATCACACCAAGGAGTCCCCCCAACAAGTGACATTTGATATTATCTCTACCAATTCCCACATTGAAAAATTAGAGACCCAAGTCCAACAAAAATTTGATGCCATGGATGTTAAATTCATGAACCAATTTAACACCCTTCAGTCTATTGTCAACTAGTTGTTGAACCAAACTTAGGGTCCTTCCTCCTCGGACCAACCAGATGGTGTTGATTCCTCTCATTCTCTTAATTTTGAATCCAATTCCTTTTGTCATGACCCCCGTCTTCCCCAAGTTGAGGTCAATAAATTTGATGGCTCAGATCACATAAGTTGGGTCACTCAAATGGAGCATTATTTTTCTCTGTATGGAATTATTGATGAGTTGGAAAAACTTCTCTATGTTATTCTCTATCTAGATCTTGAACGTTGGAAATGGTGGCAATGACACAAAAATGCACATCATGGGTATATTTCATGGACCCAATTTGTTTTTGAGCTCTATGAACGCTTTGACATTGACACCCACTATCTAGGTCATTTGACTAAGTTGAAACAGTCAGGCACAGTGGAAGAATTTATAAATACTTTGGAGCATTTGGCCTTTCGAATCGATGGCATGATAGATGCATTCTTATGGGAATGATTTATCAGTGGCCTAAAGGATGAAATCTGAGCCCAGGTTCTCATGGCTCGCACTCAGACTTGGTTGGAAGCAACTAAACATGCCAAAGAGGCCCAACAAGTTTTTTTTCCCCAAAAAAAAAAACCTCTTTTGTTCCTTGCTCTCAACCCACATATTTTTCTCCCCCTTCCACTCTCCTCAAGGTCTAGAAATTAACTAGGGATGAAATGGTTGAGCACAAACTCAAGGTTATTTTCTATAATTGTGATGAAAAATATTTTGCTAGGCACAAGTGTAAAGAAAAAAAAAATTATGGCCATTCCAGAAGATGTTGGTGAAGAAGAGGATGCAGCTCCCCTTGTTGAAGAGCCATCCCTTCCTGATTCTACCCAAGATCCTATTGACCCACCTAAAGTTTACCCACTAATTTCATTGCATGTCCTCATTGGCTTCTCTTCTCCACAAACCCTCAAGCTCATTGGCTATATTAAGCATTGGAAATTCATCATCCTTGTTGATAGTGGAAGCACCCATAATTGTATTTACCATCACATTGCCCAGGAAACCAATTGCTATATCCATTTCATCAACAATTTTCAAATCATAATAGCCAATGGTGAAAATGTACATCTTCAAATTGGAAAATACCACCTGAAATCTCATACATTTTCCATTGACAAGGGTGGTTGTGACATTGTGCTAGGTGTTGAATGGTCACGCACTTTGGGCCCCATTCTCATGTATTTTAAAGAATTAACCATGCAATTCCAATAGGATGGGAAATGGTGTCAATTCCAAGGACTTACAATCGGTTCTTCTAATATCATAAGTTCCCATCACATGGAAAATCGCCTCAAGAAAGGTCACTCCAGTATTATTTCCCAACTCCATTCCATTCAAGCAGTTGAGACACCCTCTGTGCATACTGACCTCTAAGATATTTTTTCCACTCCTTAGGTACTTCTTCTTTCTCATGGTATTCATTATCATTCCATTCCCCTTGTTCCTGGAAGTATCCCAAACAATGTTCTCCATTATCATAATTCATTTTCCCAAAAGAATAAAATGGAGAAAATAGTGTAAGAGTTGCTCAAGGCAGGTGTTATTCGCCCTAGTACCAACCCTTATTCTTCTCCTATGGTTATGGTACACAATAAATAAGGTACTTGGCATATGTGTCTTGAATTTCGTGCCCTCAATAAACTCACCATCAAGGACAAGTTTCACATTCTTGTCATTGATGATCTCTTGGATGAACTGAGTGGTGCTCAGTTCTTTACTAAATTTGGTCTTCATTTTGGATACCACCAAATACATATGAAAGAAGCATACATCCCCAAGACTTCCTTTAGAACTCATGAGGGTCACTATGAGTTCTTGGTCATTCCCTTTCTCCTGTGTAATTCCCCCTCCACCTTCCAAGGCCTCATGAATCATGTCTTGTGTCCTTTTCTCCTTCATTTTGTCTTAGTTTTCTTTGATGATATTCTCATCTATAGTAAAACTTGGCCATTCCATCTTTCCCATGTGGATCAAGTTCTCCATTTAATCTCTCAACACTAATTTTTCCTCAAACAATCTAAATGTTCCTTTGGAGCATCAGAAGTGGAGTACCTAGGTCATATTGTGGGAAAGGATGGTTTATGGGTGGATCCTAAGAAAATTGAAGCTATGTAGGATTGGCCTTGCCCTAAAACTATTAAAATCTTGCATGGATTTATAGGTTTTATAGGTTACTATCACAAGTTTTTTAAGAATTAGGGAAAAGTTGCAGCCCCTCTCATGGATCTCCTTAAAAAGAATTCCTTCATTTGGACTCTAGCCATTGACCAATCCTTACAATCCTAGAAAGAAGTTATGTGCATGACTTAGGTCCTAGCCCTTCCTGAATTCACCAAGATTTTTTTCTTGGAATGTTATGTTTCTGGAAAAGGAATTGGGGCATTCCTCATGCAATATGGTCGGCCTTTGGATTTCACCAACAAACAACTTTCAGACATACATTTGGGCCAATACATATATGAAAAGGAAATGTTTTTTATTATGCATGATGTGGATATTTCGCATCCTTATTTATTGGGGAAATGCTTCCAAATTAAAATTGATCACCAGAGCCTCAAGTATTTTCTAGAACAAAGAATTTCATTCCCGAAGCAGCAAAAATGGGTCACTGAGATATTTGGCCATGATTATGAGATCATTTATAGGAAGGGAAAATAAAATGTGTTCACTAATGCTCTTTTCAGAAAATATGAAGAAGGGTCCCTCTTTCCCCTGTCTTTCATTGTACTTGCTTGGCTCCAAGTTGCTCACTAGGAATGGTTGCAAGATCCCAAAATATCTCACCTGATCCAAAAATTGAAAGAAAATTCTCCATCTTCTCGAGGGTACTCTTGGATTAATAATGAGATTCTCTACAAAGGTCTTCTATATTTAAGAAAACAATCACAACTTAAATCTATGGTGCTTTTGGGATGGTATGAAATAGTATGTCCGCAAATTTGTGGTTGAATGTGATGTATGTCAATACAACAAGGGATATATAATCAAATCCCCCAGCACACTCCAACCTCTTCCAATTCACCCTTTTATTTGGTAGGATATATTTATGGACTTCATTGTGGCCCCCCCTAAATCTAGAAACAAAATAGTTATCATGGTGGTTGTTGATCGTCTTTCCAAATATGCTCATTTATGCACTCTGCAACATCCCTTCATTGCCTCCATTGTGGCCCAAGTTTTCATGGATAATATATTCAAACTTCATTGCATGAAACACTCTATTGTCTCTGACAGGGATCCCACATTCACCAACAATTTTTGGCAAGAATTGTTCAAGATATAGGGCACCAAATTACATCTCAGCACCGCTTATCATCCCCATATTGATGACCAAAATAAAATTGTCAACAAGTGTTTGGAAACCTATTTAAGTTGTTTTGCATCATATTTCCAGCATCAGTGGGATCAGTGGTTACCATACATCTTACCATACATCCACTCGCATGACTCCTTTTGAAGCAGTATATGGAAAAAAACCACCATCAATTCTCTCATATATTCTCAGTGTCTCTAAGGTTCAAGAGGTTGAAAAAAATATTACCGTATGTGAGCCCATTCTTTGTACCCTGAAAGACAATTTGGTGTTGGCTCAAAATTGCATGAAGAAGCAAGCAGATCAAGGTCGTTCTGAACTTCAGTTTGTTGAAGGGGGTTAGGTGTTTCTTCATTTGCAACCTTATAAGCATACCTCCCTCGAAGTTGAACATTGTCAAAAGATTTCTCCCAAATTTTATGGTCCTTATACCATTCTCAAGTGTGTGGGGCATGTAGCTTACTAGTTAGCTCTACCCAGTGATTCTAATATCCATCTAATTTTTCATGTCTCGTGTTTAAAGAAGGTGATTGGAACTAAGTTCCAAACTCAAACCCGTCTACCAGAGTTGGACGAAGAAGGTTCCAATTGGATACATCCCCAAAAAATCTTGGACCAACGTGAATTTCGTCTCCATTAGCAGACTATGAAGGAAGTATTAGTGAAGTGGAAAGATACAAACCTAGAATATTCCACTTGGGAGCCAGCTACCATTCTGGAAAAATTTCCTCATCTCAAGCCTTGAGGACAAGATTATTTTTCAAGGGGGAGGGAATTTTAGGGACCTAACCTCCCTAACC
The DNA here is from genome assembly GCA_009831015.1 of Picea engelmannii. Classification (NCBI taxonomy): domain Eukaryota; kingdom Viridiplantae; phylum Streptophyta; class Pinopsida; order Pinales; family Pinaceae; genus Picea; species Picea engelmannii. The sequence continues at coordinate 2,714,817 of ML779698.1, read as the reverse complement.
CCTCATGTGTAGAATAATATATTTTCCATGTAATAAAGGTTGATGTTAGTCTATAAGGCCTATTTAATAAATGAGAACAAGTCAATGTAAGAATTCCTAATATAAGCTTATGCTTCTAGAAATATCTTCCGCTAGAATGTTCTTTAGAAGATAGAATCAGTATAAATAAGAGCAAGAGGCATGCAAAGTCTTTGTCTTGATAATTATTGTAATAGATCTCTACTATGTTGGAGGTTTCCCCCTTGAAGAGGCAAGTGAACATTATTTCCTATCAATAAAGGTATAATTTTGGTGTTGTGGTTCTATATAATTTGTTGTTTCATTGTTATCTCTGCAATATTTCCATATTCTGTTGTTATTTCGGTGTTATTCTCTGCATTATTTATCTTTTATGCTAATATAATAGATCTAGTACCTTACATACTTTCATTGTAGATTTCCATAGAAAAGAAATAGTGTAACACACCCGACCCCTAAGTACCCTTTCTAGGGATGGGGCATCAAAATTCCACTTACTTTAATCATCTCAAATCATCTCTCTGAGGTCTACATCCTCTTCTACTCATATGTATCTTTCTAATGATTGCTACCAGACTCAAAACTGATCTCTGGATTACAGGTTAATGCCTCCCGAAGTTATTCAGACATTAACATTCATGGTCCACATGGCACCCACGTGGGTCCAACTCATTCATACCACCCCCCAAGTCCCTACATCCACTGGGAAAGTCCATCCACCGTCCAATCCAATAGCGAGACTTGATCCTAATTTAACACATAGGTTATATGGGAGTTCAACATTCAATGCTTTGGCATTGAACGCACCTTTTTAGTTATGTACGCATGTCCTCCAGAGTCCCAAATTCTTGAACTCACAAAGGAGCCCAAAATATTTCCATGTGGCTCTGTCCTTTGGTCCTTTCAACTTATCTATGAAACTACACCCCAAACCTCTGAAGTCTCAAAGTATCGGACTCCCGAAGGGTCCACCTTTGTGCATGGTGATGTACTAGACATGGAGGCAAGGATAGGTGGGTCCTAAGTACTCCACCCTCCAAATGGACCAAGAAAGTAAGTGTCAAGGGTGACACATGACAAGGAAGAGATGACATGTGGCCCCTACAGTGGGTGACACGTGTCACATTTTAATGGGCACATAGGGTCTGTGAAATGTATGAATCCAGGTGACATGTGGCATGTCAAACATGGGTGAACTTCCCCCTGGGTGACATCAACATGCCACATCAACTCGGATTGATAGCCTTCTAAGCCTTTCAATCTCATGGTCAAGGTGTGTCCACATAAACCCCTCGATCTATGGCCTCCAGTACTTCGTAACTTTGGCGTTTGAGGGATCCATGGTGTGACTTCCTCCTTTCTCCTAGAGTGGGTAGCATTAGGTTGACCATGGTCTATATGTAATGGTCATGGGAGATCCCAAAGGGTCCCTAGATCTATGGTACTCTTTACTTCGCAACTCCGACCTTTGAAGGTTTTAGCGTTATGGTCTCTCCACTCTCCCGAAGTAGGACTTCACTGTACAAGTCCCTCCACTACTTGATTATAGATTGTTATGAGGGGTTCCTAATGGATTCCCCAGATCCATGGCTTGCATCAATTCATAAATTTGTTTTTTAGGGAGTTTGGCATTATAACACCTCTTTTCTCCCGTAGTAGTTAACGTCGAACTTTCCTCGGTGTAGATCCAACGGCTAGGGGGACTCCCAAATACCCTGGGATCGGTGGATCACATTACTTTGTGATTGATAAAGGGTCATAGTTTAATGGTGGGACAAGTTTATATGCCCCGGTTAGGGAAACCACTAGATGTAGATCAACCTCGTGGGTAACCGTAACCACAAGTTCCCTTCAGTCGATTTGAAAATGGTAAGGTCGTAATTCTCCGGAGCTCTGAACTCTCGAAATTATAAAGCTAGAAAGGATTAGCTCCTTTCCGTCCTAGCGCAGTGTTAAGGTCCTAACCCGCACATAGGTAGATCAATGTATTCGGATGTAATAAAGGTCAATATTAATAAGACCTTTCAATAAAATAGAATAAGGCGGATGTAAGAAGACCTAATAGAAGCTTCCGCTTCTAGAAGGATCT
>ML779698.1:2694987-2707550 GCA_009831015.1 Picea engelmannii | reverse complement strand
AGTATAAATAGGAGTCGAGGGTATGAGAACCCTAGCTTGGATATTATTGTAACAGAGCGCTGCTCGATTGGAGGTTGCCCCCTCGAAGAGGCCTGTGAACATTGTTATCTGAATCAAGTGCTATTTATGTTCAAGTGCTATTTATGTTGCTATTTCGTATATCATTTCTGTGTATTGTGAAGATTATGCTGGATATTTTACTGCTATTCTGTTATTTCTAGCATTTCGTATCTGTTCTGCATATTTTATATATCTGGTATCTTGCACGCAGGGTTCCCATACCTTGTTCATATGGGTTCTCCAAAAATTCTTGTGGGATACACGTTAATCCCTTAGCTGTGAATTCATTAAGGACATGGGCATGAGCCCTTGGTCACAAAGGTGAAGGATCTAAAGGAGGTTCTCTCCTTCCAGAGAGTTTGAACTTGGTATTCCCTTGAAGGTATATTGGAGAGGTCAGCAGGACGTAAGCATTCCAACTAATCCTACCCCGAATCTCTTGTAGAATTACATCCCATAACTCTCTAGTTGCTAAGCTAAGGAAAATAGAAGACCATTCAAAAGAATGGGTTCACAGAGAGAGAATACACATTTCTACCTTAATCATTCAATATAGAACTTAGTCATAGACATATGTATATTCAATCATAATTTCCATTCCAGTACATAGAGTATGAAAGTACTTATCAGAAAACCAGAATCGTGAAGCAATTGTTGAAAGGGGTGCATGTTTCCACCCAACCATAGGCACAACCACTCCTGAATGGATTTATCGTTGGCCACCCCCTAGCTAGACCATGATTCTTTGAGAGAGACTCTTGGTTCTTTCTCCGAGATCATCAGAGACGGAGGTTACTCTCCTCCTCCCAAAGGGGCTTGGAACCTAGTTTTCTTTGTACCAAGCAAGGGGGCATGCACGAGTACTTCCACAGTCACTCACCATCCTTGTTTATCATCTTGTATTGAAAATGCTACCAGCAGCTTCTTGCACCCAGAACGAGCTTGTTTCTTAGTTCTGTTGATTAAGGTTGGTTGTCATTGATGTCAACCCTTGAATAAATCCCCGTAGCACAAAGGTTTGGGTAATGGACCCAATATTATTTGATGTAAATATGACTCATTATTGTTTTTTCATGGTTGATAAGAAGGAAATATGGATGAACTCCAAAGTGGTCCCCTTATGGTGAAAGCCCTCATGGGAAGACGTTGTGTGAAGTAAGAGCACCCATGCTTAATTATGGAATAATGAGATGAAGGATAGTGAATTTTTCAGGGAAAATATCCTAGATGGATAGTGCTTGTCATTCCATTTCGGATGGTATGTAGAACATCACATAACTCCTCATGGTTAGAGAGTTATGACCATGTGAAGTTGGAGAACCCAGGTTTGAGTAATGGACACAAGTTTGTTTGATGGATAATGGTATGATTTTTTATATATTTGAAGGTAATACTATTCTATATGGATAGTACATGTCATTCCATTTCTAGTGGTATGTGGAATGTCACATAACTCCTCACGGTTTGAGAGTTATGGCCTTATGAAGTTGGAAGACCCTCATATGTCACCTAAAAGCCCCAAAAGGTCAAAGTAGTCAAAGTGGTTTAAGAGATTTTAAAAGGTAAATAATAATGTGAAGTGATGATTGTATTATAATTCAAAGTGAATACAAAATAAATTGTTTCAATAACAAATTTAATGGATAAATTAGAAGTGGGTTAACCCTAAAATAAGGAAAGTGGGCCAAGTGATCTAGAAGATATTTTTAAGGAAGCTACTTGGAGAGTATAAATAAGAGGCAAGGCTCTCTCATTTTAATAACACTTGAGAATATTGAATATCTATAAGTTTCTGAGGTAAAAAAGTATATATAAGCCAAAATTCCTAGGGAAGGTGAAGAAAAGAAGGCCGAAATGCAAGGAAGGATAAATTCTTTTGATGGTGTTTTCTAAGGTATGTTATTTACAGGTCATCTCACCATTTTCGCTATAAAAAAAATTTCTATAATGATTCAGAACGTGAAATTGCTATTACATTTAGAAAATATATCCAAGTATCTGTGGTAAAAAATTAATCTTGTGGGTCGTTGTATTTTTGGAGTTACACTCCATGGAAAATAGGGTTTGTGGCTAGTCTTGAAACTAGTCAAAAATAGGTGTTTCAGGTAAAAACGTCATAACTTATTCATAACAGATCCAACTTTAGTGAGAAAAAATGTGTTGGTTAGGGTACAGTCATTAGTATGTTTTTTTCCATTTTTAGATCAATTCAACAAATATTCCATGTGGGGCACGCTCTACAAGGTCGCTCTATTGAATAAGCCAGAATTCAGCAAGGTATGCCATTTTTGTTATAACTCCTTTTCTGAGAGGTTCCAAGTAGTGAAACTTAGAGGAATTGCATAAAACACACTGAAGAACATTGTATATCAGTTTCAAATATTTATACATTATAGTTACAAAGTTATGACTACTTCCATTTAGGGTTGTTGACTAATCCAAAACTAGGCATGTGAGACTAAAGAAAAGTTTGATGAAAATGCTAGTCTCTTGTTGTTAAAGTTAAGGAAGGCTTGCAGGAATGTGATCATATACACCAGGTCTATTACAGAGCTAAAAATAAGATTTGTATGATGAAATTGATGAGGGATTTTGGTTGAGGTACATGTTGAGTACATGGTTGAGACAAGTAGTTGAAGAGTTGGAACATATATGAGGTGTATAGTTGATGATGTTGGTACATCTTGATGAGTCATAGTTGATGAGTAGTTGACACATGATTGGTACATACTTGGTACATGGTTGGATGCACTTGTTTATGGTACAGGTTGATTACAGGTTGTTTGGTACAGGATGGTGCATGGTTGATGCACTTGTTTATGGTACAGGTTGATGCATGGTTCAAATTTATTGGTACAAGTTTACAGTGGTATATCTCACAGTGATAGTGTGACAATGGTTCCATTACTCTACTTCTACTTCAGGGTGGTTAGAAGGGGAAAGGACAGGTGGTTGTAGCCACCTTTTGGTTGTATCCCGAGAATATAGGGGGTTGTATCCTCCTTCTGGTTGTAGCCAGATAATTTGGGAGTTGGAGCTTCCTTCAAGTTGTAGCTTGAGAAACTAGGGGGTTGGATTCTCCTTTCAATTTCAGTTGGAAAACAAAGGAAGTTGGTGTTACCCATGATTTTGTTTGTCATGATGATGTATTGATGATGGTGTACTCAGGCTCTTCATAAGAACTTTCTCCTGAGAAAAGTTACTTTCTTCTCTTTCCAGAAATCTCATTTTTGAAGAAGGTTCGCAAGCTACTAGTATATTTGCCTGTGAGAATGTCTGATTATCACAGGCTACCTTAAGCCAAGGTGCAAGAAGTTCACACCGTGTTGAACTGCTAGGGTGCGAACTCTTCCTAAAGCATGGAAAAAGATGAATTCTCGACGTTTCTAGAAGGGAATCTTCTAGAGGGATGAGTTGGCATTCGAATGGTTATCCTAGTACTAGATTCCCTGATATTTTGGGATCATTCTTATCTAAGTAACTAATTCATTCTCTCCTATATATTGAGGGAATTCTCATGGAAAAGGTTAAGCAAGATTCATTGGAGAATTGGTGAAAGAATTGTGTGAAGGACTCAGCATTGAACAATAGCTTGGAGACTCTATCAAGTCTATCAAGACGATTTGATCTTCTTCATGCAAGGATTGAGCAAGTGTGTGTGTCGGAGCCAAGAGCCATCGAAAGGAAGTTTTCGACATCAAGGCTCAGGTTGTAAGCTTTACTTTCCATTAATATGATACAGTGGCATGTCCCTTTCCCATAAAGCTATTTCCACTTTATTGTGTAATTCCTTAATCATACACATAGGTTAACTGTTGAATATATTGTTCTATCTTCACTTTGGTTGGTTTGTGTTGTCTTGGTCTTGACCTCACGAGAGCACTGGAGAGAAGCAGGAGCAACAAAGACCCTAGGAAGCGATAAAAAGGTATGTTACTTGTTCCTTCCTACTAGTTGATTCAATGGTCAAAACTTAGGGAAAGAGTCATGTCATGTGCTCTTTTGTTCTAGATCCAGGTGGATCTAGGGAGATCAGTTAGTGTTCGCACCTACCGATTAGTCTGATAACAAAATTGGCAACTCCACTGGGGATCCATCCCATTTTCTTTGTGGCTTTTGGTGTTTTTCTGTGGCCATTTGCTTTGGTTTTATTTTTCTCCTTTCCTATCAATCTCTGAGTCTTCAGGATATCCTGATAGACCCTCTAGGTCCAGAGGCCTTTTTAAATTTTGCTTCATTTTCCACAATTCTGACTATGTTCAGACATTCTCGCACTGCACTTCACTACAGCCTGTGAGAACTGGTAAGGTTCACACTCTGCCTTTAGGTTTCAGTGTGAGGTTCTCGCACCTTTCTCAAGGGTCACCTACGAGAATCAGTGATTCTCGCACTATGTAATACTACCAGCCTACAAACTCCTATTTTCAAAAATTTGGATTTGAGTTTTGGCATTTTTAACTACCTAGATCATTTTAGATGCCCCATAAGAGTTTCTTGGACCATTGATTGATTTCTTTCTTGTCTTCGTTTGTGTGCATGAATAGTCTTAGGATTTCAAGGCTCTTCTTGTCACTTTTCTCTTGACTTTCGTTTCTTGACTTTTCTTGGCATAACCATACTCTCTGATTTTGGGATCTGAGTGTATTTGATTAGTTAAGAACCGGTGATCAGTTGAAAGTTGAGTTTTCTTGGTATTTATCATTTTCTTTGTTTAAAAGATCATTTTTCTTGTGCGATTGAAAAGACTATATTGGTTTTCTCTTTATTTTTGTTTTCATTGAAAGAGTTGATTTGGTTTGTTATTGCTTGTTCATTTGGTTTTTGATTTTCTGTACTCTCACTGTCATAGTGTGAGTCCTTTTTGAAAAGTGAACAAAAATTTTTCTTTCAAAAAATTATTTTCGTTTTCAAAAACATTGAAAATCAAATTATTGAGATTGTTGACATTATTGAAAAAGACACAATAGAGAATTGTCATTTGATATGTGCTTGATTGCATTTTGATTTTTAAGGAAATTTTGCATTGTAGTTCAAGGTTGATCTGGAAAACTTTCTCTCTCTCCCATACATAGGATGCATTGAACGAAAAGTGATACATTTCATTCTCATCCTTGCATTATTGGGTCAGAGTCATACAACATCAGTTTCACTTCCGTTTCGTTTGAGTAAACAACAACTCTTAATAACATTGTGTAATCATAAAATTTATCTAGTAACTCTTTTCTAGGGCTCTATTACACCAACATTTAGCTAGGCTAGTGCTTTGGAGTAGGAAGAGAGATACACTCTCCAAAATCACAAAACACACAATAGCATCTTGTGTTAGGGAGTGTTAAATTCCATTTGCAACATCTTGTCCTGGGAAGCCCTTCTCACACAAGGGTCAAGCACGAGGTCGCATTGATATTGGCAGAGTTACTCACCCTGCTTTGTTGATATCAGTGTAGAGATTGCACGTATTACGGGGATAACTCGGAGGTATACCCACAATGTTGAGTGGAAGCCTTTTGAGTTGATTGCGGGCTAGATACCCTGCCCTTGCATGTGGATCGGACTGTCAACTGTTCCCCCAGGCTTTATTGTTGTTGGTGGTGACATTAGTGGCCTATCTTTCTAGGCTCTTACTCGAGGTGACTGTGGAGAGGAAAGTCCTCATGGTACCTGGAATTGACGTTGACTAAACTCACTCAGGCTCCTTGGAGGGTATACCCATGATTATGTGTGGGAGCTTGCACCAGGGTGTTATTCCATTAAGCAGGTCGTTAGCATAACTTTTCCACCCTAGCCCAACCCCTTCTCGTCTTGTTGTTGCGACGTTGGATTTATCACTAACTAGTGGCTTCGAAATTAGAAGGTCTTGTTTGTTTGGTGTTGCTTCCTAGATTTTGTTTACTAACGCGTGTTGTTTGTTTCTTGAAGTTGATCATAGGATTTTCTTCGCGAAGTTTATCACTCGTCTACAATATCTCCTCCACATCGTTCACGTAGAATGTAGGATTTATCTCCAGAGCATCTGGAAGGTTATCAACCCTTGCCCACAAGCACACCTGGAGGCTCTCCTCGGCAGAGTGAAGTCCCAGTCGTCACCACCCCACAAGTGGAACACACTAACTCTCTAGAATGTTTTTGCATTACAAACACTCGAGAGGACTTTATACTTAACCCTAATTTTGAGAGACATTTTATGCAAGCAGATTCTTCTGGAGACTTAATTGTTGTATATTCTGGATCTCCGACTGGACCCTTTCCCAGTATAGAAGGCCAAGATCCTTTTTGGTCTACAGGTGTTTTTCGGTGAGACCTTTTTGGTCCAAGTTCACTTGTGATTTCTAAAATTAATCCTCCTGTGATTTCCGAGATCTCTAATCTAGAGACAGTATCGTTGACTACCGCTTATCACTTTACTGTCCCTGTCGAAATGGCCCATCTCGCAACTACTTCGAGTGTTCCAACCGGTTTTACTTTAGTTAGTCTTTCTCCCATAAACACACCATGAATGCCCAACGTCAATCTGACACTACCACCTGGATACCATGTGTTGAATACTTCCATTCCTACTCCGATGCAAACTCCATCTGTCTCTCCTAGTGGTCCTTCCTCTTCTGGGCACATTCTTCTCGGTTTTGTTCCAACACTACCTCAATTTCCTTTTGGAGGACCCTCATCGTCCTCTACTGGAAATCCTAATCCTAGTGGCATTATTCCATCATTCACTCCAGCTTATCAGTTTCTAGTTAGTGGACAATCTCATCAAGGTAGTATAACTCAACCCCCTCTCAGTTGGCAAAACCCAATTGGAACACCACCTTCAATGGGAGGAACGACTCCACCTTATGGGTAGAACATACCTCCATCCTTGGCCCAGTATTGGAATCAATTGATACAAAATCCTCCTCAATCGACCAGGGGGCAATAGTTTCCAGCTGCGTCCGTAACACCCCCTAGCATGGGCCAACCATATCCAGGTTTGTTTAATCCCATTTGGGGGTCGAATGCTCAAACTCAAGCCTCTGTTCCAGGGTATAATCCTATGAGCTACTATCCTGGTCAACCACCACCGAATATGCATGGATCTTCACATTATATGCAGACTGCTTATGGTCCTACTGGTTTGCCGACAGGGCTTCCTCCCCAAAGCCACCAGTACCCGCAAGTAAATCGATAGTTACCCTTCCTTTCCACTTTGGATCTTCCAGATTTGTCAAGGATTTTAAATGATCCTATTCGTCACTCTCCCCAATGGCCTGTTATACCATCCAAGCTTCCATCGGACATTCCTAAATTCGACGGCAAAGTAGGAGAGGACCCAAATAATCACATTATGACTTTTCACCTATGGTGTTCATCCAACTCGTTGATGGATGACTCTATTCGTTTACGTCTTTTTCAACGAACCCTTACCGATTCTACTGCAAAGTGGTATATCGAATTGCCACAAGGTTTCTTCTCTGATTTTAACACCCTAGCTATGGCTTTCCTTATGCATTACCAGTTACAGATCCGTTATGACATGGGGACTGAGATTTTGACTTCTTTCAAACAGACTAAAGGCACTCATATCTCTGATCATATCCATGAGTGGCAAAGGAGATGACGTATCATTAAACTTGAGCTCCCCGATCAGTTACTGGCAGAATGGTTTACAAAATCATTTGTGAACGAAATTGGTAAGGACATTTCCATGGGTGGCGTAGTCACGGAAGAGCAGGCTATAAGTCATGCTCAGTATCTTGACCTCATTTACTCACAAACGGGAACCCTTTACGATTTACTACCTGAATTACCTCATCCTAATACTTCCATCACTTCAACTACTCCAGCTATCTCGCATGCAGTTGACGGTGTGATTGGTACTGCCCAATCTCAATCGCATGTCGTTTCAAGCACAAACCCTAAATATGCTTCTTCTAATGTTCAACATGCTTCGTCTCCTGCCACTCCCACCAGTAAGACTTCTGAGGTAAATGTCGTCCAATCTACCCCAGCCGGTAAAAATAAATCTAAAAAGAGGAGAGGCAAGAATAAGGAGGGCAAAAATAATAATCAAGCCGAGCAACCTAAAAATATCCCTATTGATGATCAGGATAAGCGCAAACCACGATACCCTTGCCTTATCTGTGGTGATGATCACTACACAAAGGATTTTCCATGACGTGCCGAGGTCACTAAGTTCCTTCAAGGAACCTTGAAACCACCTTCACTGGCTGTCTTGTCCCGACCTTTCCCGTCTAAACAATAGGCTCAATTAGTCATCCATGACCAACCCTCATCTTCTACCACTTCCTATGTTTTTATGTGTACTATTGCTTCTAAGAAAAACAACGTTGCACTCACTACTCGAGCCAAAGATTATTCTCCATCTAAGGATAAGGTTGACGATCTACCCCCTTCCTTGGTACAACCCTCTCCGACGTCTCCACCTACCAACGGTCCTATTCATCTCGAACGACCAAGCATCGACACAGTTCTGCGACCCCCCCCAAAGGGTGTCATTCGGAAATCGAATCTCAATCCTCATGCTCGTGCGGCCCAGAACTACAACATTATTGAAGATCTGGCCCAAGCACCTTCTGTGATGTTAGCCCTTGAAGTCCTTCAAACTTGTCCCGCACAACAGAAGGAACTGTTGAAATCTATCAGTGGAATTGACTCGACGGACACAAATTTAATAATATTTGACTTGGAAGATCACATTCCAAGGTTACCCCCTCAATTTTCATTCCAAATATAAGTTGGTGTCTCTGACAAGAACATTTTCTGAACTGTTATCGACGAGGGTGTCTCAACATGTGTCATGTCTTTTGCTTGCTAGAAATCCATTGGTTCTCCTTCTTTGAATGAATCACAAAACACTCTTAAAGCCTTAAATGGCTCTGGTTTTAAGCCCTACGGTGGTCTTCCTTCGTTTCCCATCACATTAGAAGGTAAGACGGTCCAAGTCGAAGTGGAAGTCTTTGAATATCCCCTAGATTATAATATTCTACTTGGCCGAAGCTGGATCGATTCCATGCGCACAATCGTGTCGACATATTTCCATGTAGTACGTTTTCCTCATCAAGGAAAGGTTGTTACTGTCGACCAACTCGCCTTCTTTAATTCCGATACTCGTACTGGAAACGTACCGTTTATTGCTAAAACCCCGTCGGGTTATGAGAACGTCGATGTAGGCCTTTTAAAGGACTCATCGTTAATGGGTACTTTTCCCATTCCACCGCCCGATGTTCCACACCCATTTTTTGCTTCTATAAACATGATCTCCACTTCGCTTCATGAACTTCCTGTGTCTCACGACCCTTGGATAGTCCCTGACTTTGGAGATCATCTTCGTTACGGTGATGAAATGTCGTTAAGTCTGGTTGAGTCCGCCTATCAAGCCATTCAATCAGCAACACCTTCTACCCCGTCTCTTGATGAGTTGTCTCCCAATCCTTTTCATGTTATTTTTCTGACTGATGAGATGATCATGTCCGTCATGTAGGACACCCCTTGGGATGATGAGCATCATCGTTATATCCTCTTTCTGGAGCAACACACTCTTGAGAACTACCAACTGATTTCGACTCCGTCGACCGTTGTTGTCATCTTGACCATTCCCAAGTCTACACGCGACATGTTTGCTGAAGGGAACTTAAGTAATATCTCACCCACGATTCCCATTGACATATCCATCAAACTTGGAATCGTCGAAAATGTTCATATTGGAACTTCATGTTCCCCTAATGAAATAGTCACCTATACGTCCTTGTTCAAAGAGTTTCGTGACATATTCGCTTGGAGCTACGAAGAAATGTCGGCTATCGACCCTGAGATTGTAATTCATGAGATAAAGACATATCCTGACGCTAAACCTGTCTGGCAACACCTTCGTCCAGTTCACCCACATAAAGCAGCTGCTATAAAGCTCGAATTTGAGAAACTTCTAAAACTGGCTTTATTTATCTGGTGGCTCTCACAGACTGGGTTTCCAATCTTGTCCTGATTGACAAGAAACAAGGTATGATTCGTGTGTGTATTGATTATAGGGATATTAATAAAGCTTGTCCAAAAGGCAACTTTCCTACCCCTTTTGTCGATCAGATTGTCGATGACTGCGCTGGAAGTGAAATCTTCTCTCTCATGGATGGTTTCTCTGGCTATAATCAAATTAACATCATTCCCGAGGATCAACATAAGACTGCTTTTATTTGTCCTTGGGGTACTTTTTCTTATAGGAAACTTCCTTTCAGTCTTAAGAATGTTGGCGCCACTTTTCAACGCGCTATGTCTTACACTTTTCATGATATCAAACACATCGTTCAACCATATTTGGATGATTTACCCACTCATTCTATGCATAGAGTTGATCACCCAACCCATCTACGGGCCATTTTCGTTCGCTGTCGATTCTACTGGATCCATTTAAATCCTCATAAGTGTGTTTTCTGTGTGGAATCCAGTCGTCTTCTAGGTTTTATCATTTCACGTCAAGGGATCTGGGTGGATCCATTGAAGGTTGAGGCAATTCTTAATCTCCCTCCTCTTTCTACACTTCGCCAGTTGCAAAGTTTGCAGGGGGAAAGAACACTTTCTTCGTCGTTTTATCCCCAATTACACGGAGATCACTCGTGTATTTACACGGCTTTTAAAGAAGGATTCTGAGTTCATCTGGGACACCATTGCCAATAATTTTTTTGAATCTTTGAAGTTGTCACTAACGCAAGATCTGCTTCTCTTCCCCCCCAATTATAGTCGCGATTATTTACTTTACCTTGTTGCCTCATATTACACCATTGGCATGGTTCTCGTCCAAGAGGATGATGCACACAACGAACATGTTATTTATTACTTGAGTCGCAGTCTCACGCCAACTAAAACCAAATATCAACATGTCGATAAACTGGCCTTGGTTGTCGTTCAAGCCATCCAATGCTTCCGGCACTATATCCTCTCATGGAAGACTACGGTTATTTCTCATTACAACCCTATGCAAAAAATTTTGACACGTCAATTGCTTGGGGGAAAATACTCCAAATGGATTTTGATACTCCAGGAGTTTGACTTGGAATTCGATCGTGTCAAGTCTAAGAAGTCTTTAGTTTTTGCTGAGTTGATATGTGATTTTCCTCAATCTGCAACGGAAAATGTAGCAATTGATTCATTACCTGATGAATCTCTTTTCCTTATTAGCACTGATGATCTTTGGTATGGGGATATCATTATATATCTCCAAACCCAGACTTTTTGGTCCACTTTGTCCAGTACTGAATGATGTCGAATACGCTATCAAGCTCATCAATACATTATCCTCGAGGATACTCTTTATCGTCGAGCGATTGAATCTGTTTTTCAACATTGTCTAATTTTCGATGAAGCCGAGAAAGCTCTGAATGACTACCATTCTGGAGCATGTGGTGGTCATATGTCGGGGTATGCTACTACCCAGAATATCTTACACATAGGGTACTTTTGGCCTTCTTTGTTTAACGACTGCATTATTGTCATTCACAAATGCCATGCCTGCCAGACCTACAATCAGAAAATTCGGTCACATCATGCTCCTCTTCATCCTATGGTCTCAATTGGTCCCTTTACGAAATGAGGCATCGATTTCATGACATGTCACCCTCACTCTGTCGGGGGGCATGGTTACATCATTGTATTCATTGATTGCTTTACGAAATGAGCCGAGGCGATGCCGACATTTGACTACACTGGAAAGACCGTAGCATTGTTTCTTTTTAATCACATCATAACTCGTTTTGGTGTTCCCCAAGCTATCGTCACCGATCACGGTAGCCACTTTAGGAATTTTATGATGTCTGAACTTACTGAAAAGTTGGGTCTTCGCCATGATAACCCAACGCCCTATTATCCACAAGACAACGGCCAAGTCGAATCGATTAACAGAGTTCTCATAACTATGCTTCAACGAATGATAGGGATTCATAAAACAAGTTGGCACACAATGTTGTTTTTAGCATTGTGGGTATACCGGACATCTGTCAAGTCCGCTACTGGGTTTACACCTTTTCGGTTAGTCTATGGTGTGGAAGCCATTCTCCCTATTGAATGGGAGATACCCTCTTTAAACCTAGTTGTTGAACTCCTACCCAACACTTCTGCTGAAGAAGAACGTCTATTGTATCTTATGCGATTAGACGAAACTCGACGTGATGCCACCCTAGTCATAGAAGCTCAGAAAAAGCGTGTCAAGGCCCAATATGACAAACATGTCAAGCCTCGCATGTTTTTCGAAGGTGATCTTATTCTTCTATAAGAACAAGATCGAGATATGTTAGGAGCTAGGAAATTTGAACCCATGTGGTGAGGTCCTTAAATCGTTCAATGAGTTTTGGAAAACGGAGATTATGAGTTGGTAGATTATGTTAATGTTTATGCTATCATTATAGTTCTTTGCATTTCATAAAGACAAGAGCATAATAACCACAAGATCACTGAGAAATACACATCCACAATAGACACAGCATTTATCCTGGGAAACCCTCTAGGGGAAGAAAACCCAG
>ML779698.1:2647813-2661360 GCA_009831015.1 Picea engelmannii | reverse complement strand
ACATCAATTATAGAGAATGAAGAGAAGCACTCTAGGTTGCTAGAAAAGAAGAATGAAGAAAATAGAAAGAGTTATGCAGAAGTAATCAAAGGAAGGAATCATGGTCAACCAGAATCTAAGAAAACTATTAAAGATACATCTTCTAGGGGACCATCCATGTTCAAGCCACAAAGAAGATTCAATCATGATCATGATTAGTCAAGACAAAAATTCAGAAGGACTATGCCACAAAGAAGATCATTCACTCCCAGGTATGCAAATTTATTTTATGGTCATTGTTTTTATTGTACTAACTTTGGACATAAGGTTGTAGATTGCAGGGATTATAAAAGAAATGTTCAAGCAAGAAGTGCCTATGTGGTCGCACGTAACATTGAGTGTTACAAATTTCATAACTATGGACACATAGCCAGTGATTGTAGAAGCATGATCGATACTTCCATGAAAGAGAATATTGATATCAGATATAAGAAAGTATGGATAAGAAAACAAGAAGAACATGTGAACAAAGACCAGGTACCAAAGATCGCAAGATTGGAAATAAAACGAGATGAAGAAAATTCTACAAAGAAAAAGAAAGATGTCAGATTCAGAAAGGTTTGGAAAATAACTAAAAAAAAAGGAAGGGCAAGTAAATAAGGAACATGTTCAAGAGATTGTACTTTCAAGCATTGTAGTGAAATATGAATCCACAGACAGAAAGAAAGAAGTCAGAGCTAGGAGAGATAATGAATTTACCCATGAAGATGATGATGAATCTACCAATGAAGATGATGATGAATACACATCAGAGCAGGAATTGTTCTGAGCCATCTGTCTTAGAGACTCCCTAGTAATATGAATATTAGACAGGGGGAGTCTATGTGATATCTTTGACAGACCAAAGAACCATCCTTCTAGTAGCTTGCAGAGTTTGAGAAGATAGATTCAGAGAAATCAGTTAGCAGAAGTGCATTTTGATAGTATAATGATAAATGGGTTAGCATTATGGACAGTTTCACAAGTAGAGTCTTGGACAATATGGATAGAGATGGATTCGTAAAAACACTTAGCAGGTTTGGATATATATATATATGATAGTGGACGAGAGCATGGATTCATATATTGGTTCAAACAATGGTTCAAAGACAAAAGAACATTATCGTAATGGATGATAATTACACAGGAAATGGCTCAAACAATGCTAATGGATTACAAATTGATAGCTTTTTTTCAGACACAGGTAGTGCATACATTAGTTCACATTCAAAATAGAGTAATGCTCATAAACAACACTCACAAAACTCCCTATGAGCTATGGAAAGGAATACCAGCAAATGTGAAACACTTCAAAGTTTTTGGAAGAAAATGCTACATCAAAATAGAAGATGGCAGAATCAGATATTTTGTCTCTCGTGTGGAAAAAGGAGTACTTGTTGGTTACTCAAGTATAAGGAAAGCATACAAATGTTACAATCTAATATTGAACAAAGTTGTTGAAAGCATAAACATAGCAATTGATGAAACAGACAAACCAGAATCAAAGGAAGAAAATGAATCAATGAAACAACCCTTAGAAGAAGAAGCAGAAGATGAAAAGCAAGTAGAAGAGGAAGATGCAGAGAATCTGACAGAAGCATAAGAGAAAATTCAGCAAGTGTCTCCAAATACACCCAGTAAACGAGTATAGAAGAATCGTCCTTCAGATCAGATTATCAGGAAACAAAGATGCAGGAGTTGAGACTAGAAGAAGAATCTATTCACCAGAACAAACACACCTAGCACTCTTATCTACAATTGAACCAAACTATTTTGAAGAAGCCAGCAAGGATGAATTTTGGAATAAGGCCATGGTTGAAGAATTGGATCAAATAGAGAAAAATGTCACTTGGGAATTGGTTCCAAGACCAAAGAATAAGAATGTGATTAGCACAAAATGGGTTTTTGGGAATAAATTGAATGAAGATGGACAGGTTACAAGGAACAAAGCTAGATTGGTATGTAAAGGATATGCACAGATTGAAGGAATTGACTTTGAAGAGACATTTTCCCCAGTTGCCAGAATGGAAGCAATATGTTTTCTTTTAGCTTATGCATGCTCCAAAAATGTTAAATTATATCAGATGGACATAAAATCAGATTTTTTGAATGGGGAACTTGAAGAAGAAGTCTACATTGAACAACCAGAAGGATTTCAGTTGTCAGAGAACATAGAATATGTGTGTAAATTAAAGAATGCCTTGTATGGTCTAAAAAAGGCTCTTAGAGCATGGTACTCCAGACTGGATAAGTATCTGCAGCAGGCAGGGTTTAGAAAAGGAAGTGCATACAACAACCTCTACATCAAGGTAAGTCAAGGTAATATTTTATTAATTGAAGTTTATGTTGATGATATTATTTTCAGTAGTGATGATGACAAGTTAACCCGGAAATTTGCAAAAGACATGCAGAATGAATTTGAAATGTCATTACTTGGAGAACTATATTTCTTTCTGGGACTTCAGATAAGTCAAAGAAACCAAGGAATTTTTATTTCTCAAACTAAGTATATCAGATAAATGATAAAGAGGTTTGGAATGGAATATTGCAAACGAGTTATCACTCCCATGCAAACCAGTTCTAAGTTGAGAAAAGATGATGATTCAAAGTCTACAGATTAGAGGAAATACAGGCCAATGATTGGCAGCCTACTATATGTGACAGCATCCAGACCAGATGTAATGCAGGCAGTTGGACAGTTGGCACGATTTCAAGAAGCACCAAAGGAATCACATGTATTAGTAGTGAAGAGGATCTTCAGAAATATCAAAGGAATAGAAGAGTTTGGATTATGGTATACAAAAGTAAAAGATCTATCACTTATTGCCTACACAGATGAATATTGGGCAGTTTGTATTGATGAGCGACGAAGCACCAGTGAAGTAACATTCTACTTAGGTGAGTGTTTAGTATCATGGCTAAGCTAGAAACAATCATAAGTATCTCTATCTACAGTCAAGACATAGTATATTGTAGCAGTAGCATGTTGTACATAGGTTCTTTGGATGAAACAAACTTTGACAGATATATAGGTTGAGTATTCCAATATATTGTGATAATACAAGTGCCATAAGTATCTCAAAAAACCCAGTGATGCACTCCAAGACGAAGCACATTCCAATCAAGTATCACTTTCTACGGGAACAGGTTGTAGAAAAGAACATCAGAGTTGAGTATGTGGGAACAAAAGAACAAGTGGTAGATATATTTACAAAACCATTTCCATGGGAATCCTTTGAATATATTTTCCAAAGACTTGGAGTTATTGCTACTCCAAAATGAATGTTTTTTGAATGATTTTTGAATGTTTATCTTATGTGTCTTAGATGTACGCGAGGAAGCACCATAAGAGGAAATTTCAGTTAGGGGGAGAAGCCCTGGATGGAAAGATACTTTTTCCATTGATGACAAAGGGGGAGAGATTTATCAGATGCCAAGGATAGAGGCAGATTTATCARATGCAGAGGATAGAGGCAGATTTATCAGATGTAGAGGACAGAGGCATGGTTCTAGGGGGAGCATGAGTGATATGATTTCATTATTGCATTAGTGTTTCCATCAATKCCAAAGGGGGAGAGATTTATCAGATGCAGAGGATAGAGGCATGGTTCCAAGGGGAGCATGAGTGATATGATTTCAGTATTGCATCAGAGTGTTTCCATAAATGCCAAAGGGGGAGATTGTTGATTAAGGTTGGTTGTCATTGATGTCAACCCTTGAAGAAAGCCCTGTAGCACAAAGGTTTGGGTAATGGACCCAATATTGTTTGATGTAAATATGACTCATTATTTTTTTTCATGGTTGATAAGAAGGAAATATGGATGAACTCCAAAGTGGTCCCCTTATGGTGAAATCCCTCAATGGAAGACGCTTTGTGGAGTAAGAGAACCCATGCTTAATTGTGGAATAATGAGATGAAGGACAGTGAATTTGTTAGGGAAACTATCCTATATGGATATTTATTGTCATGTCATTTTTTATGGTATGTAAAACGTCACATAACTCCTCATGGTTAGAGAGTTATGACCATGTGAAGTTGGAGAACCCAGGTTTGGGTAATGGACCCAAGTTTGTTTGATGGATAACGGTATGATTTTTTCTATATTTGAAGGTAATACTATTCTATATGGATAGTACATATCATTCCATTTTTGGTGGTATGTTGAATGTCACATAAATCCTCACGGTTTGAGATTTATGGCCTTACGAAGTTGGAGGACCCTCATATGCCATCTAGAAGCCCCAAAAGGTCAAAGTAGTCAAAGTGGTTTAAGGGATTTTAAAAGGTAAATAATAAAGTGAAGTGATGAGTTTATTATAATTCAAAGTGAATACAAAATCAATTATTTCAATAATAAATTTAATGGATAAATTAGAAGTGGGTTAACCCTAAAATAAGGAAAGTGGGCCAAGTGACCTAGAAGATGTTTTTAAGGAAGCTACTTGGAGAGTATAAATAAGAGGCAAGGCTCTCTCATTTTAATCACAATTGAGCATATTAAATATATATATGTGTATGAGGTAACCAAGGATATCTAAGCTGAAATTATGAGGGAAGGTGAAGAAAAGAAGGCCAAAATGCAAGGAAGGATAAATTCTTTTGATGGTGCTTTCTAAGGTATGTTATTTACAGGCCATCTCACCATTTTCGCTATAAAGTTTTTTCTATAATGATTCAGACCATGAAATTGATAAGGAAATTAGAAAACATATCCAAGTATCTTTGGTAATAAATTCATCTTGTGGGTCATTTTATTTTGGGAGTTACACTCCGTGGAAAATAGGGTTTGTGGCTAGTCCTGAAACTAGTCAAAAACAAGTGTTCGGGTAAAAACGTCATAACTTATTCATAACAGATCCAAATTCAGTGAGATAAAATGTTTTGGTTAGGGTACCATCTATAGTATGTTTTGTAATATTTTCTAATCAATTCAACAAATATTCTGTGTGGGGCACGCTCTACAAGGTCGCTCTCTAGAATAAGCCAAAATTCAGCAAGGTATTTCATTTTTGCTATAACGCCTTTTCTGAGAGGTTCCAAGTAGTGAAACTTGGAGGAATTGCATAAAAAAAACTAAATAACATTGTGTATAATTTTCAGATCTTTATACATTATAGGTACAAAGTTATGATTACTACAAGTTAGGGTTTTTGACTAATCCAAAACTAGGCATGTGAGACTAAAGAAAAATTTGATGAAAATGCTAGCCTCGTGTTGTTAAAGTTAAGGAAGGTTTGAAGGAATGTGATAATATACACCAGTTCTATTACAGAGCTACAAATCATATTTGGATGATGAAATTTATGAGGGATTTTGGTTGAGGTACATGTTGAGTACATGGTTGAGACAAGTAGTTGATTAGTTGGCACATACATGAGGTGTATAGTTGATGATGTTGGTACATATCTACGAGTCATAGTTGATGAGTAGTTGACACATGATTGGTACATACTTGGTACATGGTTGGATGCACTTATTTATGGTACAGGTTGATTACAGGTTGAATGGTACAGGTTGGTTCATGGTTTATGCACTTGTTTATGGTACAGGTTGAATGCAGGTTGAGGTACAGGTTGATGCATGGTTAATGCGTGGTTCAATTTTTTTGGTACAAGTTTACAGCGATATATATCATAGTGATAGTGTGATAGTGGTTCCATTACTCTACTTCTACTTCAGGGCAGTTGGACGGGGCAAGGACAGGTGGTTGTAGCCACCTTCCTGTTGTAACTGGAGAACATAGGGGGTTGTATTCTCCTTTTGGTTGTAGCCAGAGAATTGGGGAGTTGGAGCTTCCTTCAAGTTGTATCCTGAGAAACTAGGGGGTTGGAGCCTCCTTCCAGTTGTAGTTGGAAAACAAAGGAAGTTGGTGCTTCCAATGAATGTAATTCTTCAAGACATATAAGAAAAAGCACTCTGTGGTTTTCTCCCGATTTGGGTTTCCACGTAAAACACTGGTGTACTGTGTATGTGTATGATTGTTCATTTGTTCATTTCTTATTTACTCTACAGTTATTGGATGATAATGATTCATTGATATAACACTTGGATTATATGGTTAAAAAGGATTGAATTGCTCTATTACTAATTCACCGCCCCTCTCAGTAATCCAAAAAGTTCTCCCTCGAACCAAAGAGATACCAACTCTCTTTTCTCTTTTGGAGGTTTTTCTCTCGACTCTTCTTCCCCACAGATCTTCCTTTGCCCACAAATTACCTATTTTATTTCCTTCCTCAAAAAGGTTGAGTGGTTCTAAATCCCCATCTCATGGTCAGGTTTGGAAGCCCTTGGAGATGGGTACTCTACCCCATATCCTCATTAACTCTTGACTAGAAATTTTCCAACTACCATCTTGATTGGTAATTCATTTATGGGTCAGAGGAATATTTTGGGTTTGAGAAATTAAATCCAGTAAGGTACTGGTATGGTGAGGGTCATCTCAACCATTTCTGGTTCCCCACACCATCTCTCTCATAGCATCATGGTCTACCTTGGAAAACCCCCCTTTCAGTATTTATGCAACACTATCCATTTTCAATTAATAACATAAAATACATTCATTACCTTTTATAACAAAAGATTCATCAAATCCAATCATTGACACATATTTAGTCTTCCACAGTCTTTTGGCAAGTTATAGCTATATTAACAAGCTGGGGGAAATGGGGGTATTACAAGTAGTAGTGACTGACATATTTGAGCACAGATTGGTGATTCTCTTTACAGGGGGTTTGACAGAACCATTGGTAGGTTGGGTGAAATCCTTCAAACCTCACACTCTATAGCATGCCATTCTGCACACTAGAGATATGGGGGATTCAATACAGAAACCAAAAACATTTACCAAACCCTTTGTTCCACAAAAGGACAAGGATCAGAAAGAATGGAAGGATAAAGAAAAACTTGATGGGGAGACCAGTGTTGAGCTTATGAGAAAGAATTTATGCTTTAATTGCATATATATGTGGGTTCTAGGACACAGATGCATGGGAAAGAGGAATATCCATTACATTGAGGTGGCATCAGATAGTGAGGAGGAGGAAGAGATCAAACCGACACCTGATAGAAATTCTTTGAGTTCTGACGAAGAGCCTGCACATGAGGAGGGGAAACATCTAGGGAAACCACAACCACAAGTTGGACAATAGTCACGCGAAAAGAGGAAACCATGAGTCCCAACGAAGGATGGATTCATAGAAACCCTTTCAGGAGCCTCAAGTTATGATACAATTAGACTCTGAGGACTCATCTAGGGGTAATGTGTCACAGCACTGGTAGATGTTGAAGCAACCCATAACTTTATTGATGCAGCAATAGTCTCCAGAAGAGGATTGCAGAAAGAGGAGTTTGAGGGTTTCATTGTAGCAGTGATAGATGGATACACCATGACATGTTTAGACAAGGTACCAGACCTGGAAGTTAAACTGGGTAACTACACCGTGACAAACACCTTTTACGTATTTGACCTATTAGATATTGATGTGGTATTGGGTGTTCAGTGGTTGTAGTCACTGGAAAATATTAGTGCTAATTATAAGACCTTGATGATGAGATTCAAGGATTTTAATAACACAAAAGTGGTTTTAAGGGGCGTATCTTTAGGAGCATCCAATATAGTCTCGGAAAAGAGGATGGAGAGTATTTTCAGACACATGGATGTTTCATATGCTACAAAATGTGTGTTTATCATGAAGAAAGAATCAATTGGTAGACATAAGCATCAGACATAGATCAATACTTTACTAAGTCGGTATGAGTCAGTATTTGGGCCGATACCCCCAGGGAGACCGCCCAACATAAGATTTGAGCACATGATTGAGTTGGAGGAGGGTGCAAAACCAGTCATCACAACACCATCCAGGAATCCTAAGAGATTCAAGGATGAGATCAAAAAATCAATCAAGGAATTGCTTGAGATGGGGAACATCAGGCCCAGTACTATTCCATTCACTTTTTCTATGGTATTGTTCATGAAGAAGGATGGTACATTAAGGATGTGCATAGAATATCATGCACTCAACAAGAAAAAAATAAAAAAAAGGTACCCCATTCTGTGTATAAATGAGTTGATGGATGAATTACATGGGGAAGTCTACTTCTCAAAGATATATATTCACTCAGGCTACAATTAGATTATCATCGGACATAAAGACATTGAGAAGAAAACTTTCATGTGCCACTTTTGGAATTTCAAGCTTTTGGCTATGCCATTTGGGTTGACCAATGCACCAGCAACCTTCCAATATTGTATAAACCATATTTTCATGGTTCAGTTGCGGAAGTTCCTTTTGGTATTCTTCAATGACATCTTGATCTATAGAAAGACTTGGAAAGAACACCTGAAGCACTTAGATGAGGCACTGAGCATCATGCAGTCTCAATCACTCTATTCCAAAGAATCCAAGGGTGAATTTTGTATGAGATAACTTGTGTACTTAGGCCACATCATCAGCAAGTAGGGCATGTAGGTACACCAGGAGAAGATCAAGACCATTTTGGATTGGCCAATGCCCAGTAACATCACAGAGTTGAAAGGGTTCTTTGGGTTATGAATTTACTACATGATATTTGTGAATGGTTTTTCATAGTTGGGGGAACCGCTCACATATTTGACCAATAAAGGGGCTTTCAAATTGATGGAAGAATCAAAAAAAACTTTTGAAAAGATGAAGGAAGTAATGAAAACTTATCCAGTGTTTTCACTTCTTGACTTCACCCAGCCATTTGTATTAAAATGTGATTCATCAAGGGAGGTAATTGGAGTAGTATTGATGTAGGGATGTCACCCTATACTCTTTGAGAGAAAAAACCTCAGAGAGATAGAAAGGATATATTCCATATACAACAAGGAAATTCTAGTTATCATGCACACCTTAACCAAGTTCATACAGTATTTAGTGGGCAATAAGTTTGTGGTAAAAACATATCATAATAGCTTAAATTATTTCCTAGAACAAAAATACCTTAGTGAAAGACAACATAAATGGGTCACGAAGGTCCAAGCCATTGACTTTGAAATTGAATATGTGAAAGGAAAAAAGAACGTCGTAGAAGATGCCTTATCCAGAAGACCAGTGAGTTTCGCATTGATGGATATATATATATATATATATATATATATATATATATATTGGAAGGATCATTTATTAGTGGATTACTCAAAAAAAAAAAATCTCTTGTGAGGTATTGGATGGGAAGGTTGTGGATGAAAGGTATAGAGTAATAGATGAGGTCATCTTCTATAAGGACTAAATATACTTATTCCTAGAATTTGAACTCAAGACAAAGATTCTGAGAGCAGTTCATGACTCACCCTTAGCAGGACACCAGGGGTACTTCAAAACATACAAGAATATCAATGAGAGATGCTCATGGAAGCATCTCAAGGACGATGTGTTTAGACACATCCAAAATTGTGTGACTTGTTAGCATAACAATTTAGAGCAGACACACCCTGGGGGGTTACTTCAACCTCTACCCATTCCAGAGTAGGAATGGGAGAGCATATCTATGGAATTCATCACAGGGTTACCTAAGGTGTAGGGTAGAGATTGTATATTCATTGTGGTCAATAGATTGACCAAGTTTTTGCATTTATTCTCAACTCACACAAAGTAAAAGGCACACTAGGTTGCATAACTATTCTTCAGAGAGATATTCAAACTTCACGGCTTTCCCAAGAAGATATTCAATGATAGATATGGGTGCTTCATCAGTGCATTCTAAAAGGAGTTGTTTTGGTTAGTGGGAACAAATTTGGCCACGAGAACTAGTTACTATCCACAAACCGATGGATAGACAGAGATAGTAAACAAATGGGTGGAGGGGTACTTGAGAAACTATGTAGGGGGACAACAACGAACGTGGGTGAAGTGGCTCCACTTGGGAGATCATTTCTACAACATGACATATCATATGTCCATTGGGATGACACCATTCAGGGCCTTGTATGGGTACGATACACCATCATTCATAGAGGCAATATCTAGAGATAGAAGGGATCTCATAGCCAAGGATTGGATAGAGGAGAGTCAAGAAATCCTCAGAATTATGAAAGGTAATCTAAAAGAGACACAAAATCAACAAAAGGTATATGTAGATAGACATCAGGTACATCACAACTTTGAGGTGGGGGACTTAGTGTCCTTGAGGTTGCAACCATACAAACAGTCGTCATCGAAAAGAAGTGAAGTAGAAAATCTCAAACCTTGATTTTATGGGCCATAGAGGATCACCAAGAGGGTGGGCGGGGTGGCTTACGATTTGGAGCTACTGGAATGAAGCAAGATCCATAATGTGCTCCATGTCTCTTGCCTCATAAAGGAGTTGGGACAACATGTTACCACTTCGGAGGATTTTACACCATTGGATGAGGAGGGCTAGTCGGAATTGGTGCTCGAGGAGGTTTTGGAGCATAGAGAGAGGAGATTAAGGATTCATATCATAAGAGATTGTCTGGTAAAATGGAGGGGCTTTCCAATTGAGGATGCCACATGGGAAGGATCTCAGATCCTAGAGCACCCTAACTTGATGTTGCTTGAGGACAAGAAATCTCGGGAAGGGAGGACTGTAATGTCCCTTTCCCAATGACGACTCCAACAGGGAGTGACTTAATAGTCTATATGTTCTCATAGAGTATATTCGAGACAAAAATGGAACAACACCTCTATTTGATGTCATTTAACTAAAAGTCTTATTGAAAATGACATTAGATATAAAAAAGGAGGAAAAGGGTATTTTAAGTGACTTAAATGATTTTGAAGATTAAACTGAGGAAAAGTCACTTAATTAATCAAAGTGAATGTGAAATTAGAAGCAAAAAGGTGTTTGAAGTGACTTAAGAGGTTATTAAGTCAAAACTTAGGGAAAAGTCACTTAATTAATAAAGTGAACGGCAAATTAGATGAGGATGGGAGTATAAAGGAGAAAAGTTGATCTAATTCACTATTATAAATGAGTTGAGTTGACAATTAGACCTTAGAGGAGAAGTCAGGCGACTTTCTTCATGTTTTGCGGATTTCTAGAGGAAACCACCACTATTGATAGATTTAGTTGTTGAGAGACACACCCTAGTTCATTGGAAGAATCACCCAGATTCTTCATCAGGATTCAAAGTATAGGATTGGATCCTTCCTTAGGCATTCACTTCATTTACAAGATTAGGTTCAGGCAGATTTAGATCTGAGCTATAGTGTGGACTTATCTTGGCACTGTATTATGGAGTGCATGCAGCATATCTGATCTTATTGCAGCATATCTGAGCTATATCCTTCTTGCATACAACATATATGAGCTTATTGCAACAGATCTGAGCTATATCCTTCTTGCATGTAGCATATCCAATATTGTTGCAACAAATTCAATCTATATCCTTCTTGCATGCAGTAGATCGGTTATTATTGTAGTAGATCCAAGATATATCCTTATTGCATGCAACATATCCGAATTTCATGTGTTTTATAGGGAGAGGGAGACCTAGTGGGAACAGATTTCATTAGATTCTGAGAAGCATAACTATCAGATATTAGTTTTTTGTTGGTTCTAGCAGTTGCAGGAAACATTCCTTCCATGCATGTAGTAGATTCGACTTGCATGTTGCGAATTAACCGATGCATGTTATAGATTGTTATTCTACTTGTCTTCCTTGGTATTGTAGGATAGTTTTATCTTTGTTACAATATAATTGAGGCATTCTAATATTGATTTCAAGTATTTCCATGTATTAGAATTTGTTGTTATTTAATAAAATGCAATGATTTATTTATGGATCCAACAATGTCATGCATGTTATGCATGAGAACATAAAACTAAAAAAACACATCTAAAAACCCAAGAAACGCATCTAGAAACCCCCAGAGTATCATATCTACAGCAAAACATCTAATAGTAGCAGTAAATATCTAGATCCAAGGATCAGGGATATTTCAATTTCCTTATGTTTTTTTAATCTAAAACGTTAATACAAGCTCTGAAGATTTTATTGCTTAATTGATTGATTTCTCTTACTCTTTAGTGAATTAGAGAGGTAAATGAATGGTGTTACTAATGATGGTTTATGTAGTTCAAATCCTGTAGCATAATTTTCCAGATTTTCCTTTGGAAGTGAGCAAATGGATTTTCATGTCGATTAATGAACATTTCCATGGAATAATACATATACATCCCTTATTGAATCTAAAGAAATTGATTTCATCAATTTATGCAATTTTTTGTCAATGCATTTGGCATGAGATTTTTATTGTAGCAGATTTTCCATATTTTTTCTGTAGCAACTTGTTTGAAGGGAACTTTTTGCATAGAGATTGCAACCAACTAAGACCAAACTAAGGAATTTTGAGATATGGGTTTTATGTAGAAGTTGGAAAATTGAGTATCACGCAAACAAATGTTTTAGAAAATGCATAATGAAAGAAAATATGAGGTAAAACCACTTTTGAAACTTGTTAATTTGTTAAAAATGTATGGAATTATGATAAGAGACTATTGACATTCATATATCCTATATCTCCATTCACTTTGTAACTTACCTATTTGATATGCTTCATCCCTCATCCTTAACCCTCTCACCATTCTACTCTACCACTGTAAAATCATTCCCTTCATTCGTGATTTTTTCCATTTTGATCCAAAATGATCTAATATGATGATACTTTGACTATAATGAGTATTATCGTTGCTCATTGTTGGGCTCCCATTTTGTCATATTTTATTCCATATAAATACACTCATCATTACACCTTTTACCAACATTTCACTAATAATATATCCATAATAACATCATAAACCTCCATTATCTCTTGTTATTCATCCTATGTGGTTAATACATAATTTTTCCATATTTTTAGTTATTAAAAGGATGATTATACAAAAGTTTTGATGAGGGTCGTTCTTGCAGATAAAATGTCTTCTCCAATCAAATGCAATGGCCCTCGTCAAGTTCCATTTCCTATATACAAGCTCAAGGATAGGCCACAATTGTAAGTATGTAACGGTAAACAAAATTGAGGTAAAAATGTGTTTTTGGCATCTTCTTAATTTATTAAAGATTAGGGAAAATCACTAAGTATAATTACTCTTAAGGTTACCCTCCTTTTTATAATTAATGTTTTCCATTATCCATAATGAAATCCTATACCCATCCATAATCATTCATTTTACCATGAATCACTCACGCCAATTTATATCCTTTTTCACCCATGTATATTCCCAAGGCCAAGTTTATAAAACACCTTTTGTTAAGCTTAAAAATAATTATTCATTTTATTATTAAAATGAATGTCCATTCATCCACCGCATTATATTCCCGAAATACCTTTAAACTTAAATCCATGAAATATATTCATCCACCACTTTTTAAGTTTAAAGAGATAAAAAAATAATAATTTTATTAATTTCCCAAGTCTTTAATGAATTGTATAGAGGGTGGCATTAATTTCCCAAGTCTTTAATTCTCTAATAATGCCCCCCCATCCCACCCTCTATAGAGGGTGGGAGGGGGGGGCATTATTAGAGAATTAAAGACTTGGGA
>ML779698.1:2632901-2647713 GCA_009831015.1 Picea engelmannii | reverse complement strand
ATAATGCCTCCCCCCCTCTCTAGAGGGGGGGGGCATTATTAGAGAATTTATAATATAAATTCTCTAATAATGAGAACCCCCTCCCACCCTCTATAGAGGGGGGGGGCATTATTAGAGAATTTCTATTATAAATTCTCTAATAATTCACCCCCCCCACTCCCACCCTCTATTATAAATTCTCTAATAATGCCCCTCCCCCCTCCCACCCTCTATAGAGGGTGTGAGGGGGGGCATTATTAGAGAATTTATAATAGAGGGTGGGAGGGAGGCATTATTGGAGAATTTATAATATAAATTCTCTAATAATTCCCCCCCCTCTATGGAGGGTGGGAGGGGGTGTTATTGGATAAATCCATAAGTGCAGACACAAACCGATCTCCCTAGATCCACCTGGATCTAGAACAAAGCAAGACAGAATAATACTCTTTCCCTAGATTTTGACTATTGAATTAAATAGGAGGCAAGAACAAATGACATACCTTATGATCGCTTCCTATGGTCTTTGTTTCTCCCACTTCGCTCCAATGCTCTTGTGCAGTCAAGACCAAGACAACACAAACCAACCAAAGTGAAGAAAGCACAATCTATTCAACAGTCAATCTATGTATATGATCAAGGAATTATACAATAAAGTGGAAATAACTTTATGGGAAAGGGACATATTACTGTATCATATTAATGGAAAGTAAAGCTTACAACCTGAGCCTTGATGTCGTAAACTTCCCTTCGATGGCCCTTGGTTCTGACACACACACTTTCTCACTTGCATGAAGAAGATCAAAACCCTTATGATATTTTTTTTGGAGTTTCCAAGTTGTTGTAGCTTCAATCCTTCACATAATTCTTTCACTAATTCTTCAATGAATCTTGCTTAACCTTTCTTAACCTTTTCCATGAGAATTCCCCCAATATATAGGAGAGAATGAATTAGTTACTTGGATAAGAATGATCCCAAAATATCAGGAAATCCAGTACTAGGATAACCATTTGAATGCCATCTCATCCTTCTAGAAGATTCCCTTTTAGAAGCATCGAGAATTCACCTTTTTCCTTGCTTTAGAAAGAGTTCGCACCCTAGCAGTTCAACACAGTGAGAACTTCTCACACCCTTGCTTAAAGCAACCTGCGAGAAACATGCATTCTCGCAGGCAAATATACTAGCAGTCTGCGAACCTCCTTCAAAAATGATATTTCTGGAAAGAGAAGAATGTAAATTTTCTTAGGAGAAAGTTCTTATGAAGAGCCTGAGTACACCATCATCAATACATTATCATGATGACCAAAATCATGGGTAACGGAATGCCCCCCAAAATATGAGTGTTGGAACCAGTGACAGCCGATAGACTTTGTAAGTTGCATGTGTGTGTCAAGAACCAGGAGCACACCTAATTGGAAACCTGCGAACAACCAAGCATCTGCAGAATATATATATATATATCAATTTGGAGGTAGGCATTCCCATACTTAGATCACAGACTAATGACATTATAGACATGGTTCATGGCCACCAATCATACACTGTGGATCCATGCCGTCAAAATATAGCATAGCCACCGGAATACACTGTGGATCTATGCGAGAAATTTCAAATCAAGACGACATAGCCACGAGACATACATAGTGGATCTATGTGTCACAAATTATATATACTCCATCGCAACCTAGATCACAAAGATGATATCCAGGGTCTTCAATCTCATTGCCCAAAGTACGAATCTAAGCATGTGATTACATTGTGTTGAAGTCGAACATGGTAGAAACCACTTGATTACCGGCCATTAATGAAATCGTTAACAAGTGCGAGGGAAATCACCATTGATGTCAATGACTCCCAAGGTACCATAGTACAATCCATCGAGTGTGAATAAATGAGTTGAAGTCAAACATCCAATGGAATATTTTGATCAGGGATCAATGATGTAAACCCACTGTCGAAAGTGAGGAAACCTCCCATTGAGGCATGCAAGTTCCAAGGTACCAAATAATTTCTAAGTCTTGATTCCGGATAATGAGATGAAGTCGACGGAACAAAACTCGTCACAGGAGGGCCTTGATGTATCCCCCATCAATGACATGAAATGAGTAACAGATTTTGAAGGTGAAACAGAGTATGATGTGAATTGGATTGGACATAGGGAAGGCCGACATAGAGAGAATGGATAACTGCAGATGGTCGACTCAATATAGGTTTCAAAAGGACTTATCTTGAACATATGAACGACGCGACCAATGATTTGGCAGCATTGACTCAAATATGACACAGGGAATGACCTTGTAGCAAATTGAATGAGAGACAAATGGATTTCCCAAACTGGCTTCAAATGATAAATAGGGGGTGTCATGTTCAAGAGCGACACTTACTGCCAATTAATACGAAGATGAAAACATATCCCTTTCCCAAATTTTCCCCCACCATTTCTGGCGAGTACCTCTTTATTTTTATGCAAGCTTGAGGAGGATAACATATTCTTGTTGATATAAGCTCATCCTTCGAACAAGTCCCTCGGAGTATGTTTAACGAACCCTAAGAAGGAGTGGTTCGGTCCCATCATGGGTCTGTCAATGTTTGTTTAACGAGTCCAGAGATAGAAAACTCGAAGGTTTTTCAAGATTATAGAGTTTGGAAAAACACTTAAAAGAGAACTCTCTTAGTTTCTTTTTCATAAAATAGTCTGGATGAGACTGAAAAAGAGATAAATTATCGCTCACCAGACGCGTACTTCAAATACTTTATCGAGTGTGAAAATAGCAAGGTCGCTCGGTGATCTTTTCATGTTTAGAGAGTCTGAAAAGAGCTTAAAGAGGACTCCAGGGGGGTTCCTTTTTCATATAACCTTGTTGAGCCAGAAAAAATGATAAAAGTATGCTTGATCATGTTCTCATGTATTTACGAGTGCAATAACGGACAAAAACGACGCTCGAGGTTTTATGTAAAAAAACATAAAAAACAAACACAAACACACGATAACAAAGAACAATATGTCCATATCCTTGTATTTAATCATCAAAGTCATCACGCCTGCAAGTCATTACACTCAACATGACATTAGGGATTAGGTTTAATCGATAAATAATCATATAAACCCAAAATGATATAGTAAAAGTAAATAAAATGAGTAAATACTCTTTTTTACCACACCATTTTACATTTCCACTATTGAGCTCAAAAAACCCGTCTTTTACCCTCCAATTTTGGCATCAATTTGCAGGATCTACGAGAGACCATTCCACGAGCCGTCTGTGACATTAAGGTAAGATCTTTGTTCTTGACATTTTCATGGTTTAAATTTATAATTTCATTGGTTAAATTCTCAGTTTTGATTTGAGTTTTCAAGCCCTACATGCGCGTTGCAATTCTTGCAGGCGGGCCATACAGGGCCTGCGAGAATGAGGCATTATCACAGGTGAGCCTAAGGCCACCTGTGAGGTTCTCGTACTGTGCCCACAGGGCACCTGTGAGAACCGCAAAGTCCAAAAAATTTTAAAATTTTTAGCCAATGAAAAATATTCAAAGCATGAAAAAAGTTAATAATCCTCTTATTGTGTTCCTTGTGCAGATAATTGGCCATCAACATGGTGCTAGAGTGGCGCGAAAGGGAAAATGAAGAGGATAATACAATGGTAGAAAATTATCCACCTACCATAGCTGCTTTGAGAAATTGTGGGCTCTTGAAATACTTTCGCATTCTGGGCATGAGGGCCCAAGTCAGACTATTATAGTACCTGGTTCGCATGTTGGACCCTGATCAGCAGGTGTTTTAGGTGGGGGTCCACACACTGTCCTTATACATTGAGGACATTTAATTTTTGACTGGATTGTCATGGTGAGGTTCCTATATGAGCCTGACAGGTAGTAGAGGCGGTGGGCTAAAGATGAGTGAGTACTGCAGTTTATACTGCATTCCTAAGGCTGAGAGACAAAAATGAAAAGTAGCTATCTGGGGGGTACAAGACTTGACCCTCCGTACTATCCTTTTCACTATAGGTCGGATGGCTGGGAGTTCTACTCCTCATATGGTGCTACAGAGCTACTTCCAGTATGATATTGAGTGTACTGAGCCTCAAGTGTTCAACTGGGCAGATGCAGTGTTGCGCAGTATTAAAAAGAAATTGACCAAATGTAGGCGTGGAAACCTGAAGAAATTCGGGTATGGATATTTACTGGTATTCTTATTCCTCGAGCGGGTCCCATTACTGAGGCTACAAGTGGAGTGGAACTTACCGGCTCCCAGGGATCCGCAGATGCTGAGATGGTGTCGGCTCATGGCCCGGCACATAGTAGGACCTATCATCAAATATGATGATACTTTCTTTGACTGGATTCAACCACAGATGTTGATGGTTGATGACTACGCTTATGCTGCGCTGGATTTCCGAGGAGATATGGATTTGGTATCACCTGAAGATGCTCAATGGGGTGACCTTGGTAAGAAGTATACACATTTTCTCTTTTTAAATGTTTTTGAACTTTTTATCATATTCAAATGTTTTTTGTTTTATGTGTTCATCCAAAGACTAATAAAAAATCATTTGTTGATAACATAGATGTTGGACCTTACAGAACTCCCGACACTTCTCCTATCCAGCGGCGAGGAGAGGTAGCAGTAGCACCACAGTATGTTGAGGATTACCAAGTAGTGGAACAGAATCTAGAGGGCCTGACTGCAGACATTCCAGATATGACTCTGGAAGAGGTTCCATGACGCGATCAGTGTCATACTATAGGGGTATCAGCATCTATGAGTCAAATTCTCCATATGGTTGCTAGGGCAGTCGTGCGTTACCATGAACGTCATCCATGACGTCACTTTGTAGAAGCTATAAGCTTCCATTTTTGACATTTTGGTCTTCGGACAAACTTTTGTAAAAAACTCTTTTGATCATTATATATACAAACAGCTTCTACCGGTTTACTTTATATTGTGTGAATTTTGATGTGTTTGATTTATAGATGATTCAAATGTCTGTCCAATACATAATTAGACAATGCATCTGTTAATGTGTTTAGACATCTAGGAATATGTTGATATTCAATGTGATCAAAATAACGTTCCAAGAGGCGAATTCGCAAATACACCCGTAATAAAGTAGGACTTCGAATAGAGTAGATATTACTTAACTGTAGTACTACAAGTTGTGAGTCAAGTCACACAACCAAATGACGAATTCTGAATGAGATAGCATCAACCAATAATTCAATAATGGCGCTATACTCTGCAATGTTGTTGGTTGCATGGCCGAGGCACACACCTCATAAATATACAAGTTCATTTGTTGGGGTATAGATTTCCCACGCAGTGGAAGCAAGGTTCCGAGTACTACGGCTAGCACCATCAGTGAAGCCAATATAGGGTAGCGAAGACTCCGACATCTAGAAATCAAACACAACGTCACATAAGGGCAAAGACCAGATAACGACAAAAGAAAGTTATAGTAACACACACAAAGTATGATACATTAAAATACAAGTACTTGTGCACAAATGATTTATGCATATTAATTCTTCAAGTAAAACCCATTCCTGGGTTCACTCAAAGGGATACCATCGTAATCTACCAACTCATATGCTCCCTTTTCCAAAACTCGGCGAATATTATAAGGACCTTGCTACATGGGTTTGAATTTCCCAGCTCCTAACACATCCCGATCTTGTTCATAGAGAAGAACAAGATCACCTTCAGAGAAAATGTGAGGCTTGACATGCTTGTCGTATTGGGACTTGACACGTTTTTTCTGGGCTTCTATTACTAGAGTGGCGTCACGTCGAGTTTCATCTAATCGCATAAGATACAATAGACGTTCTTCTTCAGCAGAAGTGTTGGGGAGGAGTTCAACAGCTAGTTTCAGAAAGGGTATCTCGCATTCTATAGGAAGAATATCTTCCACACCATAGACTAATCGAAAAGGCGTAAACAAAGTAGAGGACCTGATAGATGTCTGGTACGCCAACAATGTCGAAAAAAACATTGTGTGCCAACTTATTTTATGAATTCCTATCATCCGTCGAAGCATAGTTATGAGAACTTTGTTTATTGCTTCGACCTGGCCATTAGCTTGTGGATAATAGGGTGTTGAGTTATCATGATGAAGACCCAACTTTTCTGTAAGTTCAGACATCATAAAATTCCTAAAGTGGCTACCGTGATCAGTGATGATAGCTTGGGGAACACCAAAACGAGCTATGACGTGATTAAAAAGAAACAATGCTACAGTTTTTCCAGTATTGTCGAATGTCGGCATCGCCTCGGCCCATTTCGTAAAGTAATAAACGACTACAATGATGTAACCATGCCCTCTGGCCAAGTGAGGGTGACATGTCATGAAATTGATGCCCCATTTTGCAAAAGGACCAACTGAGACCACGGGATGAAGAGGAGCAGGATGTGACCGAATTTTCTGATTGTAGGTCTGGCAGGCATGGAATTTCTGAATGGGAGTAATGCAGTCGTTAAATAGTGAAGGCCAAAAATACCCTTTGCATAAGATCTTCTGGGTAGTAGCATACCCAGACATATGACCACCACATGCTCTGGAATGGCAGTCATTCAAAGATTTATCCACTTCGTCGAATGTTAGACAACGTCAAAAAACAGAGTCAATTCCCCGACGATAAAGAGTATCCCCGAGGATAATGTATTCATGAGATTGATAGCGTATTCGACGTCGTTCAGGACTAGACAAAGCAGGCTGGAAATTCTAGGTTTGGAGATATATAATGATATCCCCATACCAAAAATCATCAGTGCTAATAAGGAAAAGAGATTCATCAGGTAATGAATCCACTGCTACATTTTTCGTGGCAGAGTGAGGAAAATCGCATATCAACTCAGCAAAAAATAAGGATTTCTTAGACTTGGTGCGATCGAATTCCAAGTCAAACTCCTGGAGTATGACAATCCATTTGGAGTATTTTCCCCCTAGCAATTGACGTGTTAAAATATGTTGCATAGGGTTTCAATGAGAAATCACCATAGTCTTGTGTGAGAGGATATAATGTCAGAAGCATTGAATAGCTTGAACGGCAACCAAGGCCAATTTTTCAACATGTTGATACTTGATTCCAGTTGGTCTGAGACTTCGACTCAAGTAGTAAATAACATGTTCATCGTGCACATCATCCTCTTGGACAAGAACCATGGAAATAGTGTACTCCGAGGCAGCAAGATAAAGGAAATAATCACGACTGTAATCGGGAGGAAAGAGAAGTGGAGCTCGCGTGAGGCACAATTTCAAAGCTTCGAAAGCATTATTGGCAATGGTATCCCGGATGAAATCTGAATCTTTCTTTAGTAGCCGTGTAAAACCACGAGTGATCTCGACGTAATTAGGGATGAAACAACGAAGAAAGTTCGCTTTCCCCTGCAAACTTTGCAACTAGCATAGTGTAGAAGGAGGAGGGAGATTAAGAATCACCTCAACCTTAATAGGATCCACCTGGATCCCTTGACGTGAAACGATAAAACCTAGAAGACGGTCGGATTCTACGCAAAAAATGCATTTATGAGGATTTAACTGTATACGATAGAACCGACAATGAACAAAAATGGCTTGGAGGTGGGAAGGGTGATCAACTCTGCGCATAGAATGAGCGGGTAAATCGTCCAAATAAGGTTGAACGATATGTTTTATATCATGAAAAGCATAAGACATAGCACGTTGAAACGTCGTGCCCACATTCTTAAGACCGAAAGGAAGCTTCCTATAGGCAAAAGTACCCCAAGGAAAAATAAAGGAAATTTTATGTTGATCCTCGGGAGCAATGTTAATTTGATTATAGCCGGAGAAACCATCCATGAGGGAGAAAATTTCACTTCTGGCACAGTCATCGACAATCTGGTCGATGAAAGGGGTTGGAAAATTGTTTTTTGGACAAGCTTTGTTAATATCCCTATAATCAACACATACAGGAATACTATCACCTTTCTTGTCAATCAAGACAGGATTGGAAACCCATTCTGTAAGAGCCACCAGATAAATAAATCCGACTTTCAAAAGTTTTTCAACTTCGAGCTTGATAGTAGCAGCTTTACGTGGGTGAACTGGAAGAAGGCATTGTCGGACGATTTTAGCACCGGGGTATGTCTTTATCTCATGTACAACAATGGCAGGGTTGATACCTGGAATTTCTTCGTATCTCCAGGCGAATATGTCACGAAACTCTTTGAACAGGGATGTATAGGTGACTATTTCATCCTGGGAACAGAAAGCGCCAATATGGACATTTTCGACGATTCCAGGTTTAATGGATATGTCAATGGGAATTGTAGGAGAGATATTACTGAGGTTCCCTTTGGAAAACACATCATGTGCAGATCCGGGAATGGTCGAGATGACAACAACGGTCGACGGAGTCAAAATCCTTTGGTAGTTCTCAAGAGTGTGTTGTTCCAGAAAAATTATGGAACAATGATGCCCATCGTCCCAAGGGGTGTCCTCCATGACAGACATGATCATCTCGTCAGTGGGAAAGATAACACGAAAAGGATCAGGAAACAACTCATCAAGAGAGGGGGTAGAAGGTGTTACCGATTGAATGGCCTGATAGGCGGATTCAACTGGACTTAACGGCATTGCATCGTCGAAACGAAGATGATCTCCAGGATCAGGTACTATCCAAGGGTCGGAAGACATAGGAAGTCTGTGAGGCATGGTGGAAATCATGTTGATAGAAGCAACAGACAGGCGTGGAATATCGGGTGGAGGGATGGGGAAAGTACCCATTAATGAGGAGTCCTTTAAAAGGCCTACACCGACATTCTCATAACCCGACGGGGTTTTAGCAATAAAAGGTACGTTTTCAGTACGAGTATTGGAATTGAAAAAGGTGAGTTGGTCAACGATAACAACCTTTCCTTGATGAGGGAAATGTACTACACGGAAAAGTGTTGACACAATAGCGCGCATGGAATCGATCCAGCTGGGGCCAAGCAAAAGATTATAATCAAGGGGAGTGTCAAAGACTTCCACTTCAACTTGGACCATATTACCTTCTAGTGTAATTGGCAACGAAGGAAGAACACCGTAAGGCTTAAAACCAGAGCCATTGAAGGCTTTAAGAGTGTTCTGGGATTCATTCAAAGGAGGAGAGCCAATGGCTTTCCAACAAGCAAGAGACATAACACAAGTCGAGGCTCCCTCATCAATAACAGTTCGGAAAATGTTCTTGTCCGAGACAACAACTTGGATTTGAAACGCGAGTTGAGGGGAAAACCTTGGAATATGATCTTCCAAGTCAAAGACTATTAAATTTGTATCGGTTGGGTAAATTCCACCTATAGCTTTCAACAGTGCCTTCCATTGTGCAGGACAAGACTGAAGGACTTCAAGGGATAACATCGTTGAAGGTGCTTGGGCCAGATCTTCAACAATGCTATAATTTTGGGCCGCACGAGCATGAGGATTGAAAGCTGATTTCCGAACGACACCTTTTGGGGGGGGTCATAGAACTGTGTCGAGGCTCATTCATTCGAGATGAAGAGGACCGTTTGTAGGTGGAGTTGCTGGAGAGGGTTGTACCAAAGCAGGAGGTAAATCGTCAACCTTCTCCTTAGATGGAGAATAATCTTTGGCTTGAGTTGTGAGTGCAACGTTATTTTTCTTAGAATCACTAGTACACATCAAAACATATGATGTCGTAGAAGAGGAGGGTTGATCATGAATGACCAACTGAGCCTGTTGTTGAGATGGGAAGGGTTGGGACAAGACAGTCGATGCAGGTGGTTTTGGGGTTCCTTGAAGGAACTTAGTGACCTCGGCACGTCTTGGACAATCCTTAGTGTAATGATCATCACCACAGATAAGGCAAGGGTATCATGGTTTGCGCTTATCCCGATCTTCAACATGAGGGGTTTTAGTTTTCTCTCCTTGATTATTATTTTTTCCCTCCTTATTCTTACCTCTTCCCTTTTTAGATTTATTTTTACCGGCTGGGGTAGATTGGACAGCATTTACCTTAGAAGTTTTGTCGGTGGGAGTGGCAGGAGATGGAGCATTTTGAACATTAGAAGAAGAAGATTTAGGGTTTGTGCTTGAAACAAAATGTGATTGGGCTTGGGTAGTACCAATCACACCATCAGCTGCATGCGAGGCAGCTGGAGTAGTTGAAGTGCTGGCAACATTAGGACGAGGTAACTCAGGTAGTAAATCATAAAGGGTTCCCGTTTGCGAATAAATGAGATCAATATATTGAGAATGACTTATGGCCTGCTCTTCCATGACAACACCACCCATGGCAATGTCCTTACCAATTTTGTTCACAAAGGATTTTGTAAACCATTCTTCCAGTAACTGATCAGGAAGCTCAAGTTTAATGAGACGGCGCCTCCTTCGCCACTCTTGGATATGATCCGATATATGAGTTCCTTTAATCTATTTGAAGGAAGTCAAAATATTAGTCCCAATATCATAATGGATCGGTAACTAGTAATGTGTAAGGAAATACATAGCTAGGGTGTTGAAATCGGAGAAGAAACCTCGTGGAAATTCGATATACCACTTCGTAGCAGAACCGGTAAGGGTTCGTTGAAAAATACGTAAATGAATAGAGTCATCCATCAACAAGTTGGATGAACACCATAGGTGAAAAGTCATAACGTGATTGTTCGGGTCCTCTCCCACTTTGTCATCAAATTTAGGAATGTATGATGGAAGCTTGGCTGGAATAGCAGGCCATTAGGGAGAGTGATGAATAGGATCATTTAAAATCCTAGACAAATCTGGCAAATCCAAAGTATCAAGAAAAGGTAACTGTCGATTCACCTACGGGTACTGGTGACTTTAGGGTGGAAGCCCTATTGGAAAACCAGTAGGACCGTAAGCTATCTTCCCATAATGGGAAGACCCAGGCTGATTCAGTGGTGGTTGGAGAGGATAGTAGCTCGAGGGATTGTAACCTTGAGTGGGGACATGAGTTTGAGAATTCCTACCCCAAATAGGATTAGGTACACCTGGATATGGTTGGCCTATAGTAGGGACATGAAACTGCTGCCCCCCAGTCGGTTGAGGAAGATTTTGTATCATCTGATTCCAATACTGGGCCAAAGCAGGAGGTATATTTTTTCCAAAAGGTGGGGTTGGTCCCCCTATCGTAGGCGGAGTTCCAACCGGAATTTGTGTTCTAATCGAAGGTTGTGTAGCAACTGGACTATGTCCGGTAAGAGGAAATTGAATCGTACCACCTTTCCCACCAACAGGAATCTGCAGGTTTGGTGTAATGGATGGGATAGTGCCACTAGGATTAGGATTTCCAGAAGGAAATTGAGGGAGTGTCGGAATAAAACTTGGAATAGGGTGCCCAGGAAAAGAAGGACCACCAGGAGTACCAGATGGGGTTTGCGGAGGTGTTGGAATAGAAGCATTCAACAAAGCATTCAACGCATGGTATCCAGGTGGTAGTGTCGGAGTAACATTAGGTGTTCGCTGGGTGTTTATAGGAGGAAGACCAGTTGTAGTGAACTCGGTTGGAACACTCGTAGTAGCTGCGAGATGGGCCATTTAGGCAGGGAGAGTAAAGTGATAAGTAGTAGTCAACGGTACAATCTTTGTCTCAGAAAACACCGGAGGGTTGATTTAAGAGACCACAAGCGAACCAGGACCAAAAAGGGTCCTTTGGAAATCACCTGCAGACCAAAAAGGATCTTGGCCTTCAATGCCAGGAAAAGGCCCAACGGGTGATCCAGAAGAAGTAACAACTAATTCTTCGGAAGAATTCAGTCATCTAAAAGGGCACTAAGAATCACTAGGAAGTCGAAAATCCTCTCGAGTATTTGTAATTCGAAAATGTTTGAGGGAGTCAGTTCATTCCACTTGTGGTGTGGTGACGATTGCGGCTTCACTCAGCATCAGAGAGCCTCCAGGTGTTCTTGTGGGAAAGGGTTGTGAACCTTCCATATGCTCTGGAGATAAACCCTGCATTCTACGTGAACGACGTGGAGGAGCTATTGTAAATGAGTGACAAACTTCACAAAGAAAATCCTATGGTCAACTTCAATAAACAAACAACACGCGCTAGTAAACAAAATCTAGAAAGCAATACTAATCAAACAAGACCTTCTAATTTCGAAGCCACTAGTTGGTGATGAAATCCAATGTCGCAACAACGAGATGAGAAGGGGCGGGGCTAGGGTGGAAAATTTATGTTGTCGACCTGCTTAATGGAATTACACCCTGGTGCAAGCTCCAACACATAATCGTGGGTATACCCTCCAAGGAGCCCGAGTGAGTTTGGTCAACATCAATTCCAGGTACCGTGAAGACTTTCCCCTCCACAGTCACCTTGGGTAAGAACCTAGAAAGATAGGCCACTAAGGTCACCACAAACAACAGTAAATCCTGGGGGAACAGTCGGCAGTCCGATCCACATGCAAGGGAAAGGTATCTAGCCCGAAATCAACTCAAAAGGCTTCCACTCATCATTGT
Source organism: Picea engelmannii (assembly GCA_009831015.1). Classification (NCBI taxonomy): domain Eukaryota; kingdom Viridiplantae; phylum Streptophyta; class Pinopsida; order Pinales; family Pinaceae; genus Picea; species Picea engelmannii. Next base: position 2,635,296 of record ML779698.1, on the reverse strand, counting down.
GGGTATACCTCTGAGTGACCCCCGTAATACGTGAAATCTCTACACTGATGTCAACAAAGCAGGGTGAGTAACTCTGCCAACATCAATGCGACCTAGTGCTTGACCCTCGTGTAAGAAGGGCTTCCCAGGACAATATGTTGCAAATGGAATTTAACACTCCCTAACACAAGATGCTATTGTGTGTTTTGTGCTTTTGGAGAGTGTATCTCTCTTCCTAATCCAAAGCACTAGCCTAGCTAAATGTTGGTGTAATAGAGCCCTAGAAAAGAGTTACTAGATAAATTTTATGATTACGCAGTGTTATTAAGAGTTGTTGTTTATTCAAAGGAAACGGAAGTGAAACTTATGTTGTATGACTCTGACCCAACAATGCAAGGATGAAAATGAAATATTATCACTTTCCATTCAATGAATCCTATGTATGGGAGAGAGAAAGTTTTCTAGATCAACCTTTAACTACAATGCAAAAATTCCCTTTAGAATGCCAATGCAAACAATCACTTAGCAAAGGACAAATCTCTATTGTGTCTTTTCCTAATACTTCAACAATCTCAATAATTTGATTTTCAATGTTTTGTAAACTACAAAAACAATTTTATGAAAGAAAAAAAATTTCACTTTTCAAAAAAGGACCCACGCTATAACAGCAAGAGTACTGAAAATCAAAATCCAAATGAACAAACAATGACAAACTCAATCAACTCTTTCAATGAAAGAAAAAATAAAGAGCAAACCAAAGTACTTCTCAATGCAAACGAAAATGATCTTTCAAATCAATAAGCAAATGAGAAAAAACCAAGCACTCAACTTTCAACCAATCACTGGTTCTTAACTAATCAAACACACTCAGATTCTGAAGTCAGAGAGAATGGTTTTGCCAAGAATAGATAAGAAACAAAAGTCAAGACAAAAAATGATAAGAATAACCCTGAAATCCAAAATAGTTCATACATGCAAACAAAGACAAGCAAGAAATCAATCAAATGATCCAAAAGACTCTTATGAGGCAGTCAAACTGATCTGGGCAGTTAAAAATGCCAAAACTCAAATTCAAACTTTTGAAAAATGACTTTCACAGGCAGGCAATATAACACAGTGCAAGAATCATTGATTCTCGCAGGTAACCCTTGAGCAGAGTGCTATAACCTCGCACTGAAACCTAAAGGCAAAGTGCGAACTCTACCTATTCTCACAGGCTGCAATGGAGTGCAGTGCGAGAATGCCTGAACATATTCAGACCCAGAGGGTTTATCAGGATATCCTGAAGACTCAGAGACTACGAGGACAGGAGAAAAGTGAAACCAGAGCAAATGGCCACAGAAAAATATCAAAAATCACAAAGAAAATGGGTTCATTCCCCAGTGGCGTCACCAATTTTTTTATTGGATAAATCCGTAAGTGTGAACACAAACTGATCTCCCTATATCCATCTGGATCTAGAACAAAGCAAGACAGAATAATACTATTTCCCTAGATTTTGACTATTGAATTAAATAGGAGACAAGAACAAATGACATACCTTATGATCTCTTCCTATGGTCTTTGTTGCTCCCGCTTTGCTCCAATTCTCTTGTGCAGTCAATACCAAGACAACACAAACCAACCAAAGTGAAGAAATCACAATCTATTCAACAGTTAATCTATGTATATGATCAAGGAATTATACAATAAAGTGGAAATAACTTTATGGGAAAGGGACATATTACTGTATCATATTAATGGAAAGTAAAGCTTACAACCTGAGCCTTGATGTCACAAAATTCCTTTCGATGGCCCTTGGCTCTGACACACACACTTATAATCAAGGTAATAAAGGATATCTAAGCCTCAATTCTAAGGAAAGTGAAGAAAAGAAGGCCGAAATGCAAGGAAGGATAAATTCTTTTGATGGTGCTTTCTAAGGTATGTTATTTTCAGGTCATCTCACCATTTTCGCTATAATTTTTTTTATATAATGATTCAAATCCTTAAATTGCTATGAAAGTGAGAAAACATGGTCATGTATCTATGGTTAAAAATTTAGTTTGTGGTTCATTGTATTTTTGGAGTTAACACTCCGTGGAAAATAGGGTTTGTGGCTAGTCCTGAAACTAGTCAAAATCAGGTGTTTCGGGTAAAAACGTCATAACTTCTTCATAACAGATCCAAATTCAGTGATACCAAATGTGTCAGTTAGGGTATAGTTGTAGTATTCTCTATAATAGTTTTATATAATTTCATCAAATATTTTGTGCGGGGCACGCTCTACAAGGTCGCTCTCTAGAATAAGTCAGAATTCAGCAAGGTATACCATTTTTTCTATAACTCCTTTTCTAAGAGGTTCCAAGTAGTTCCACTTTGAGTAATTTCATAAAACACACTGAAGAACATTGTGTATCAGTTTCATATCTTTATT